>JASDQU010790214.1:168382-211948 GCA_032191745.1 Picea mariana | reverse complement strand
TGTGTCTATTGTGGATGTGTATTTCTCAGTGATCTTGTGGTTATTATGCTCTTATCTTTATGAAATGCAAAGAACTATAATATCAACATAAAACATTAACAAATATCAACACTCCCTCCTAGCTAGGGAGGTATTACAGGTAATGGTCTTGAGCACAAAACATACCATTCACTCGGTAACATCAACATGGTTGTATAGACTATCTTATGACTAAATCATGAGCACCATCATCACCATCGGTGTCATCAACTGCATCATCTCTCGAAACCATACTCCATCTGAGTAATCAGACATGATGTTGGAAAAGTCACTCACACCACAGAGTGATACAAGAGCTATTCTTCTAATCTAGACATATGTCCTAGAAGAGTAAATGTTCTGAACCATTTTCCGTTTGGGAAATCTATGTCCTTTGATTATCCATCTAACTGATAATCATTTCCAATATTGTTGATAGTCTTCAAGGCAATCAGAACAAAATAGATGACAACTGTGTTTATCCATAGTAGTACACAACTACAATCCAGTGGTACACTACCACACCAAATAACACACAAGTACTTGATCAACAACGTATAGTCACAAACAATGGAACACATCCACCACAGTAGTACACCTCTACTGTCATACAGTTTTCATAACAATCATCTGATATCAACCTGCACAGAAACAATGTTATGATATAAATTGAATCATCTGCGCCAATCTTTCACTCACATCTGTGAGGTCTGAAAGAATGTCTGCCCTCAAAAGGTAAAACGTTAATGATGAGTTGTCTGGACTATTCTTCTCAAGCAAGGAAGATTAATTGTCCTGATTTCTGAGCCTGGACCATTCCCCACCCTAGGCCATTCCTTCGACCCTAAACAAAGTGTAACCTGGAGATAATGAATCTGCCCTAAGGAATGCCTATCCCTGATTGTTGAGCCTGGACCATTCCCCACCCTGGGCCATTCCTCCAGCACTAAACAAAGTGCAACCTGGAGAGAATGAATACACCCTAAGGAATGACTGTCCAGACCATTTCCCCTGTTAACCACAAGAGGAAAAGACTGTCCTGTATCAACCTCCAAAACAGACCATTCCTCATGTTAACCACAATGAGAAATCGTTGTACGACGAGGCGGGCCAGTCTTCTTGAGTAACCCTCAAGAAGAGAGACTGCCCTAGACCACTCCCCATGTTAACCACAATGGGAAGTCGATGTCTATGATACATCAACAATCTGGACCATTTCCCATGTTAACCATAATGGGAAATCGTTGTCCGTAAAAAATCTCAATCCACTTTCCGAACTGGAAAGAATCTGCTCATCTTGGACCATTTTTTGAACTGATAAAATGACTGTCCAATAATACATCAGTTCTCCCTCTCAACCTGGGAGTCTTCCTTTTTCAATAAGGAAGTCGTCTCCACGAGCTCCAGCTTGAGTATGCAAACTCTTTCATCTTGGACAGAAGCTTTACCAAAAATGTATGCTTATCTGCTCATTTGTGGAGATATATATTGGCGAACCACTTTCTCTTTTTTGAACTTCATCATGGATAATGTAATGCTTGATTTCAAATGTACTTCGGTCCAAAACATCGGTCTTCTCTGAAGGCTTCATGTAGCTCTGATCAATAAAGTATATCATTGTTGGAAAAACTGGAACATATCCATGTGGCACTTCTTCTGTCATCATGAGATCTGATCTTCTGAGTAATCATCTTGATACAATATCTCTGTTATAGAAGATCTTCACCATGCTTCTGCTGTGCATTGGAGGTTCTCCACCAAGTTGTCTTCTTCCATCTGCATACAAGGGTCTCTTTCTGGTATACCTCAAAGCCTTGAGGTTGCTCTTCATACGCTCTTTGTTCAATTTCTCTGGAGAACAGTCTTTGCATTCATCTGATGTAGATCTCCAACCCATGGATATCGCGGATGATATAATGAATCATGTAGAGGTATGTATGGTTTACTGGAACAAGTAATCATCATAGTCTTCTCCCTCCATCTGGGAGAACCTCTAGTTCTAGATCTCGCAATGCTTTCATAAGTCTTCCAAACATTGTTCTTCATCACGATTTTCAGTTCCTCTGCTTTATTGCTTTTAGTGAGTTCATATCAGGCTGGTAGTCTAGTGATTCTTGATACAATGACTGGTTGTTCTGGCTTCTCCTTCTTGGAATCTTCATGTTTCTTCCTTGTGTTTTTCTTTAGCTCTTGGGTCTGTGGAGTAGATTCCATGCCCTAAAGATTCCATTTCTTTCTTTCACCATAGGATCACAGATGTGGATGGACAACCAGGGATACTTTAAGGCTTCTCTTCGAAGAAGACTTCTTCTAAGGTCGAACTGAACACATACTACTTTTCATGTTTTCTACCATGGATATATACTTCATCATCTTCAATGGATCGTAGGATTAGCTCCCTCCTAATCCTTGCTTCATGTATGAATACATGCTCTTCTTTATGGTGATATATAATCGACTCCCTCCATCTAGAAGATTCCACGTTTCCGTCTGCATCCTTATTGTCTTCTGCAAAGCGTCATAAGTCTTTCTCCAATTTTCTCTTGATTGCTGGCTTCTTTCTTCTAGGTTTCTTCAAGATTGATTATGATTTCGGCTTATATTGTAATAGCTTCCACAAGATTTGTTTGATATATTTCATCTTGTATATTGTCTGACTTATACAATGATAGCAATCCTTATCTTGTTGTTCTTCCATAGGTGTAGTTCTTCTTGGAACATATTATCTTCTAAGAGATAGATATACAAGATATGTATAGAGATTATACAAACAAGATATGTACAGGAACTAAGAAGAGTATTGTTACCTTAAGAAGAAGAAATCTCTTTCATCCTGCTTGGTCTTCTTTGTAGGTTCCTTTTCTTCGGCAACTGATGCTTCGTGTGTCCCCTTCCTTTTCTTTAGCTCGGGACAATGATTCTTGTAGTGACCATACTTTTGACAGTTGAAGCATTGTACTTCTGAAATATCTTTCTCTTGATTTGGCTTCCTCCTTGAACCAAACTTCCTTTTATTCCTGAAATTCTTGAATCTTGCTGTGAAGGCTTGATCATCGTACCTCTTTTGGGGTTTCTCTTTTGCACTGATCCTTGATTCTTATTGAGCACATCAAGTCCAAAGTTGTTCAAATGTAGGATACTCCTTCCTTGTGTTCATGCTTGCGACAAATGCATCCCACGTCTTGGGAAGACCATTGAGTACTATGTTTACCAATTCCTTCTCTGAAATGATCTCTTCAATAGATTGTAGTTGATCTCTTAACTGGGAGATCCTCACAAAGTATGATGTTATGTTATCATCATCATTCATCTTCATGTCAGAGAGCTCATTCTTTAGAGTCATTACTTGTCCAATGTTTTTGACTGAGAAGAGGTTTGTTAGGGCATCGTACATCTTCTTCGATGAGTCAAGGTGGGAGATGTAGGGTATCAAGTGGTCTTTTATGGAATCCACTATGATACTCATGGAATTGATGTCACCATCTTTGAACTTCTTCATAGTTGCAATGTTCTGCGGTTCCTTCTCTTTTCCTTCTTCAAACTCTGGCTTCACAATCTTTCCTTTCATGATATCCAACACTTTATTCTTGGCAAGGATGAGGTCAATCCTTGTCTTCCACGCTATGAAGTTAGAAGCTCCATCTAACTTGTTTTCTGACTTCATGGAGTAAGTCATGGCTACTTTGACTTGGTCAACCCTAGATTTGACCAAAAACTCAAACTTCACGTCTTGGCTTTCTGAGAGTACCAAGAGATGGGCTAGGCTAGGGCACACTAATCTATCCGAAGATTAGGTCAATCCCTTCATTTAAGGTGCATCAACAAGAGGATTAGGGTTTCTGCAACTGCACCTGCTAGTAACCCTAGCGGTAGTGCTATGGTGACTGCTCCTGCTAGAAAACCTAGCGACAGTTCTTCAACGAGCTTAATATTCTTACGACTATGTTTCCTTCTAGCGGTTAGACCTAATGAAGGAGGTGTGGGCCCATAACCTGTTAGAATATGAAAGATTATGCTTGTTTTACCATTGACAATACTATTGTCACCCAACCATAGGTCAAGCCACCCTTCGAGCACCTTAACCTTGACAGAGAATCACTCCGGAAGCAAACCCTAGGCTAGATAGCCAAACAAAGGGTAGCGCATCAATAAGAGCTGATCAGATAATCCAAGCCAAACATGATCTGCTAGCTGCAGCAGCTGCAATGGTAGCTCTCCTCAAACCTGCGCACAAGATTGGGCATTGCAGTGCGCACAAGTTGTTGCTTTGCAATTCTGAGATTGCCTGCCAGAATGAGAACTGGCCTCCTGTATTTATAATAATTCTGGATAACTGCCTAGGCTGACTTCTCATTCTGGGTATCTGTTTGTTCAGTATATATTAATTCTTCTGGCCGACTTCTTCTCTTGGAGGCTAATAACCTAATACACGTTATCTTCTTGAGCTGACATGTCTTCTAGGGTTATCAGCCAACTCATTAGGGTTTCTTCTTGCTTCCTGAAATATTCTATTCTCGTCAGGTCTACACGTGGAGGTAAATACCTCCCGCAGCTACCATTATATCAACACTTTACATGCAAGACATGACTAATCATTTTTAGCTAGGTCCTTTTTTAGAGGAACAAGCAAGCATTGTTGTTTTCTCATAACTGGAGCATTGAAGCAATGTTTTTATTTTTGTTGTATCTTCAATTATGCAAATGTCATAGCTTTGGTAATCCTCTTCAGAATCGGTAGATCTAGGTTCATATTCATTGTTAAAATATCTTGGAGCCTTACATCTTGCAATTGTCCTCATTCTTCCCTTAAAAGGGACACTTATAGGTACTTCACGTAGTTACATCAAACCATTCAACATACATACTTTGTGAATGCTTCCTCGATCTTAGTTTTCCCCTGCATTTTGTAGGCCCATAACAACCAACTTGTCCTTCAATAATGTTGATAACAACATGAATTTTTGCAGACACATGGATAAGCCCAAATAATTGTTGATGGTTGGCCTCAATGCCATTGTATGCCAACAATACTTCATAAAGTGGATATCCTAGTCTTGGCAACAAAACGTTTGCATCTTTACAACCCATACCTACAACAATCACATCTAGGGCTTGTCTACAACAGTTAAGTAGACAACACAACTAGCTTGTAAGGAAGGCTAAGAGAAATATACTTTGCCACAACCCTTATACCCATAGATGCTTTTGAAGTTATTGCTACTAAGTTCTACTGGATACTAGTCACCTGTTGATAAGAGGCCATATATTATTGCCCTAAGCACAAATGAACAATTGGCAATGTGAGGGTAGATAGAGCCACATCCAAAGTAGGTTGGACTAAAGTCAAAATAAAACTTATTCTTGTAGGCTTCCATCCCTCTTAGGAATTAAATTTCATACTCTTCATCGCTACCATGCTTTTCCTTACTCACGAGCTCCAAAAAAATCACAAAGAATGCCTAAAAATGACCTTGCATTTCTGGTGGCAACACCATGCTAACAAAAATGCAAGAAGATAACAAGAGGAAAAAATAGAAGGGATTAACGAATAAAAGAGCACATTGAAGTACTGTGATTAGTCATAATCCAAGTCACTATAAGAGTTTGGCTAACAAAAATGCAAGAAGACAACAAGAGGAAACAATAAAATAGATTAATGGATAAATGACCACATTGAAATAATGTGGTTAGTCATAATCCAAAGTCAATGGAAGAATGTATTCAATAATAAAAGAGATTAATGGATAAATGACCACATTGAAACAATGTGATTAGTCATAATCCAAAGTCAATGGAAGAATGTATTCAATCATAATAATGTCCTTCATGCTAAGTTTCGAATTTAATGAGGTTGTGAAGAAAGTGCTCTATTCTAAAAAAATGTTTTTATTATATTTTTTTAATTTGTTGTCGAAAGGTTTTTATGTTAATTATATTACAACCTAACATATATCATTCCCTTATAATGCATAGGCATTGTGCACTAATATTTCTATGAGTTATGCATCTTAAAATCTCTTGTTGATATTTATTTTGCATTGGATTCTATATTTAATCTCATATATAACTTTATTTTATTTTTATAAATTATTGTTGTTTATTGAGAATAATAAAGAAATAAATCTCAAAATCATAATTAATATTTTAAAAATATATTAATTACATTTAAAACATATATTTAAGATCATCATCACAAATATTTCTTATATGATCTTATGCATTAAATTGGATTTTTTAATGTAATATATAAGATAAAAGATTGGCACCTCATAAATTTGTAAATATAATTGAATTGCAATTATCAAAGTTTAACATTGATACAATGATAAATATCAAATTTTAACATAAATATGATGCATAACATAATATCTTTAAGGGAAAAAAATAGTTGACCACGATCAACTTAAAAGGAGGACTTTCAAAACAATATCTACCTCGCCTACCTAAATCACCCATCTCTCTTTAAAGAACTTCTCATAGAATATTTGCCAACTAATCCTTACAATGTTCTATCTTAACATCACGGATTTAAAAGCATAATAATGACATTGCATATGGACGGAAAGGGGTGGGTACAGATAACTATGATTAATTTAGTGAAGATGGATAATCTACTCCATCACTCTGATGATGAAGACTGCTTCAATCATTGAGGGGTGATCAAATAGAGCTGGTTGACCGAATATATCTAGGATTCTTAGGTAGTGATTTAGGCTTTTGACGTGAGAGGACAGGGATTCCAACGCGCCATTTATCCGCCCGCCACATGAAAATTCGTCTGTTATTACAGGCAGAGCACCTGAATGAAATAAGTTCCAAGATATGCAATGCTAGGGTTTGACATACAGATTTAATGTCCTTAATGTAAGCATTCGTGTCTTCCTTTGATTCTTTTGGGGATATAAACAGACAGGGTTGCAACCATGGAAACCGTGCGGCTTCTCCTTCTCCTTCTCCTTCTTTGTATATTCTATTTGATCAACGTTGAAGGAGGTGGAATGGTTCATTTGGAGGGATTATTGAACAAATTGGATGAAGAACGGGCTCCTGCTTCCGTCCAAGAAGCTGCGGCCAGAGGCGTTTTGCAGAGGCTGCTCCCTTTGCATTCTTCCAGCTTCCACTTCGAAATTGTGTCCAAGGTAGCCACTGCAACTACTTACTGGAAAGTGTTTTTTTTAGAGCTTATGTCTGCAATGGACCGGATGGAAGTTACAGTTAATTGTTGTTTGAATGAACGTCAATCTGCAAACAAGGGATGAGTGCCACCGCATCTTCATCAAAATATGACAGTCATTTTATTTAAATAGTCGGAAACGTTCTTCTTGGCACGGCTGCACACACATACACTGATATGATCACAGTACCAACAATGGAAGGAAAATAATCACTCACAATAAAACTCAAAGGAGCAAGCATGCAAGTAGAGAGAGGTGATTGTGGCAATGTATACCTATGATAGGATCATCTTTGACTACGCCTTCTAAGGTCACAACTAAAATATGCATATTTAGCTAGGTGATCAAGTGTAATAAAGTTTGATCAAGCCTCCTACGAGATAGGAAAAATAAAGCGAAATGTGTAATATACAATTATAAACATAGTCTAACTAAGTCCACTAGGAACTTTGTAATATTCTCCCTAATTTTTTTGGATTTTCTTCTTAGTTTCTTCCCATAAACATTTATTCAAACAGTTTGTCTACAAGCAGTTTATACAGCAGTAAGGTGATAATGACACAGCAGCTAAACTATGCTATTATATCAGCAAGAAAACACCACCAAACTGATCCTTTTAATTACTAATTCAATTGGAATGAGTACAACAACAAGAAGTTTACAGAACTGATATAAACTGATAGATCTGACCTCATGAACAGTATTATTACAGATCTGATAAGCTGAGAATAAATGACTGCTGTGTTGTATCGCATCACACTCAAGCACAAAGGGCTGAGTGAAATCAGGAAGTGCTAAAATTGGGCAAGTGCTCATCACTTCCTTCATCATGTCGAATGTCCTCTGAGCCTCCTCTGTCCACCTAAACGCCCCTTTCTTCGTGAGATATGTGAATGGTGCAGCCAAGTGTGAAAACCCCTTCACAAACTGCCTGTAGTAGCTGCAAATCCCAAAGAAACCACGCAAGTGTGTAAGAGTTTTGGGCAGTGGGACAATCTAGTATAGCTTGTATCTTCTCCCTATGCACCTGTACTCCCTGTGCACTGACCATGTGACCCAAGTATAGGATCTCTGTCATGCCAAACTCACACTTTGACTCCTTGGCATACAACGACTGTTCCTCCATGATGCTCAAGATCTCATTAGATGCTCCAAGTGTTCCTCCCATGTCCTGCTATATATCAGAAGATCATCAAAGAACACCAACAAAAACTTCCTCAACTGCCTTTTGAATATGTGGTTCATGCAGGACTGAAAGGTGGCTTGTGTGTTGTGTTAAAATTAATGCAGCTGCAAGAGCCATTCTCCGGGAGGATGGCAAAGACCCTAGTTGTGATCTAGGGCCCCTAGTACATTCCTGGGGTTCTTGGTCTGAGACCAAGTAGTTAGAGCCTTGGCAAAAGACCCTAGTTGGGCCCCCAGTGTATTTCTGGGGTTCTTGGTCAAGGACCAAACAATTTGATGATATAAGTCACTAGATGTGTTCTAAGGTCCCTGGATGTGTTTCAGGGAATCCTTGCTTAGCACTTGGATTGGTCCTTGGTTGTGTACCTTGGTGGTTAAGCCCTTAGATATATTCTAGGGCCCCCAGATGTGTTCTGGGGTATCCTGGTCTGGGACTAGGCAGTTTCTTGGTTTAAGTACCAAGCCAAGATGATGTGTGACTTTCTTCTCTCCCGAGATGGTCCATGTGACCTAGGAGCAGTCAAGAAGAAAGGCATGATCACGTCATTAGCCTTCCACGTATGCTAGGATGATAAAAGCTTATAAGTTATATCATGGGACTCATGTGGACAAAATGCCATTAAAGAAGGACTTGACCTTTTGACTTTGTCTTATTGTTTATTGATAAAACCCTTTGCTTGAGTTATTACCCTCCTAAGTTTATGTTTATGTGTTGGTTCAAATTTCTATTTTGGATCCTATTTCTTCCTAAAGAAATCTGGCCGCCATGTTTATGAAACCCTCCTCTTCGATTTAATTATCTTGTTGATTTGGTCTATTGGTCTTACCACTTGACGTTTTAGTTGGTTTGTTATTTTAGGGGTTAACCTAACCCTAAATCTATGTCAAAGTGGACTCTAAATGGTTAATGTGTTAACCCTATCTTATCTACCTAAAGGCTAAAACTATATAAAGGAGTGGCCTCTCCCTCACTTGACACACTTGATGCATGCAATCTACCTTCTCCAAGCCGAGTTTGAGACTGAGATTTGCTGCGGCTCTTCTGGACAGGTTTACAAGGTTGCTGCAACTCTTCTGGACAGGTTTACAAGGGTCTTCTCATCTCCCCTCTTGTGTGTTCTTGGTCTGCACCAGCTGCCGTGGGTTTATCCCTATCAACCATGACTGATTGTGCTTGCCGCTGACCTGTAAATGTCCATCCCTGCTAGTCGTTAAGGTTTCTTGTATGCTGTTGGTGTTCTGGTGCCACCTTGTTGGTTTGATTGTGTCGCCTTGCTGTCTTTATAGTTTGATGGTGCCGCCTTGATATTTTACTGGTGCCGCCCTTGTGTCTTGCTGTGCCGCCTTACCTTGTCTGTCAGCTTTAATATTCTTACTTTGTGACTGGATTGTTAGGGTTGTTTTGGACTGCTGGTATTTTGTCTCTGTTTAAAGTAGAAATCTGTGTTCTTGGGCTGAAAGTGTTGAATCAGCCTAAGGCTGATTGTGGGTTCATTTTCCAGCCCTAGGTTGGACAATGTTTTTTTGTTTTCAACCCTATTCCTTGACAATGGCTTGCACTGTAGCTTTTCAGCTTGCTGAGGTTGTTTTTTGGTTTCCTATCCTATGAGATAGGAAACCATTGTCATTGTCCCTATGATCATGATGAGATCTACCCTGAGGGTTTGATCCATGATCTACTAAGCTTTTTCTGAGCATACATTGGAGGAAGGCAACAACAACTAATCAGGTACAATTGTTCCTCTTCTATAGCTATGGTAATACTCAGATTTGAATTATGTATGTTATTTATTTACTCATGCTGATAGGTTATGCAGCAGAATATTTTAAATGCTTTGCTGATCTTAAATTGCAGTAGCTAATGGTTTGAAAAATATAAAAATATTTCTATTTCTAGCTAGCCTACTGTTTTTGTCCTTAATTTATAACATGGCATTAGAGCTTAGGGTGTGAAAGGAGCTCATTTGTGGCAGACTTTTGAGCTTGCATAGATCCTCTATTAAAGGTTTGTTTTTTAGATCAACAATAAGTTTGTTTTGTATCAAATCTCTCATGTAAAGAATTTTCAGTATGGCTTCATCTTCAGTCAAAGCAGAAGATAGGCTTGAAGGGGCTTCAAACTTCAATGCCTGGAAGGCTAGGGTCTTCAATATCCTGGAAGAAAGTGACATGGATGAGCTGGTTACTAGGGTAGTGTAAGAACCTGCTACAAACGCAGGAAGAGCAGCCTATAAGAAGAGGCAGACCAAAGCCAAGAGGGTAATTTTTGATTCAGTTAAAGAAAGTATGATGTCTCTTATTGCTCACTTAAGGACAACAAATGAATGCTTTGATGCCCTAGCTAACTTGTATGAAAAGAAGGCCCCAACTCAGAAGAGGACCTTGAAGAAACAACTACGTACATTAAAGATGAGAAATGATGAAACCATCTTTGCCTTCTTTTTCAAAATTGCCCAAACAAGAGATTAGCTTGCAACAATTGGAGTTGTAGTAGATGATGATGACCTTGTACAAATAGTAGTAGACTGTCTTCTAGAATCATGGGAGACATTTCTCTCATCTCTAAATGGAAGAGAAGTTCGACCCAACTTCGAGAGATTATGGCATGATTGCTTGGAAGAAGAGGGCAGAATTAAAAGAAGAAATGAACCCTCCACTGTGAAAGACCATGCTCTTTCGGCCAAAGCCAAGAAATGGAAGAAGTTTCCTCAGCACAAAGACAAAGGTAAGAAACCTCAAGGTAAGCACTCTCACCTTCACTCTCATTTGTCTAAAGTAAGATGCTTTAACTGTAACAAGCTAGGTCATTATGCAAAAGAACTGCAGGAACCCTCCTTCAAAGCAGAAACAAAAAGGTAGGTTCCATGCTTCAGTTGCAACTGAGGAAGAAGAGCCTCAAAGAAAGAGAACTAAAACTGCTTCTAAAAAACAAGAGCAGCGTAGAGAGAGTTATCTTGTTTTAGCTCTCCCCGGTGCTGTCACCAAATCAGAAGAAATATGGTTAATAGATAGCGGGGCCTCCAAGCATATGACTGGCTTCAAACAAAACCTTGTGAACTACCGACATAAGAAGTTCAATGTGAAGGTAGAATTGGGCGATGATGGCACTTATGCCATCAAAGGAGTTGGATCAACCTCTTTTCAGCTTCAGTCAGGTAATGTATTTCATATTGAAAAAAATCTTTATGTTCCTGGCTTAAAGAAAAATCTTATTTCATTTGTAGTTCTAGAAAGTAAAGGGTACACAGTAGCCTTCTCCAAAGGAAAGGCTCTTACGTGGCCCTCAAATGAAAGTATGAGCTCAACCATAATAATCGGAGTTCAAGAAGGTGGACTTTACAAAGTCGCAGGTCAAGTTATTCAAGCATTAGCTCATGAGATGATCAACCCCTGCGAACTATGGCACAAAAGGGCTGGACATCTCAACTATAATGCTCTCCCAGGTTTGCAAAAGATGGTAACAAGTATGCCAATTTTTTCTTTTGAGCATGATAATATTTGTAGAGGCTGTGCTCTTGGTAAAAATACAAAGAAAGCTTACCCTTACAGTAATAGAAAAACCAATGGTATCTTAGATCTTATTCATTCTAATCTCTGTGGACCTATGACTGCTCCGTCCATGAATGGTTGTCTTTATTATATCATTTTTATTGATGATTGCTCCCGTAAAACCTGGATTTGTTTTTTGAAAACTAAAGATGAATCCTTCAGTAAATTTCAGGATCTTAAGAATCTTGTTGAGAATCAGAGAGGTAGACATATCCATGTTTTCAGAATAGATAATGGAAAAGAGTTTGACTCCCACAAGTATGATGATCTTTGCCTAGATTCTGGGATTAAGAGGGAGTTGACTGTGCCTTACAATCCCCAGCAAAATGGGGTTGCAGAAAGAAAGAACAGGACAATTTGTGAAGCACCAGAGTTATGATGTATGATCAGGATCTTCCGTTATCTCTTTGGGCCGACGCTGCAAGTACTACAGTCTATATTCAGAACATGTGTCCTCATAAAGCCTTGGAAGAGAAAACTCCCGAAGAAGTCTTCACGGGTAAGAAGCCTTTAGTTGATCACTTGAGAATTTTTGGTAGTCCTGTCTACATTCATGTACCAAAAGAAAAGAGGACTAAGTTAGAGCCCTCTCGAAAAAAAAGACACTTTTATGGGGTACAATGAGACCTCTAAAGCATATCAAATCTATGTGCTAGGGCAAAAATATATAGAGGTCAGTAGAGACGTGACCTTCCATGAGGAAGCTGCTTTTCGTCGTTCCATAGAGCTTCCCTGTGATACAGAGCAACATGATGCTCCAACTTCAGAGCCTTCAGATTCACAACTTTCAGATGAGCAGAGGGAGGAGGCCAGAGAGCCTTTAGTGGATCTCATAAGGGATTCTGTTGAGTTTCCCCTATAGAAACTTCCTGCCAAAAGGAAGCCAGCATGGTGTCGTAAAATTAAAAAGGAAGCGAAAAAACATGCAACACCTAAAGGTACTTTCAGAGAAAGCAAGAAGCCAGATAAGTACTCAGGTTTGATAGCTCTGTTGAATCTTGTGATTGACTCAAAACCTTCCACTTTTGATGAGGCTTCCAAACATAAAGTGTGGAAGGATGCCATGATAGAAGAATACGAGTCAATATTGAAGAATGATGTATGGGAAGTGGTCCCAAGACCTCAAGGAAAATCAGTAGTAACCTCTAAATGGATTTACAAAATAAAGCATGCAACATATGGTAGTGTTGAAAAATTCAAAGCTAGATTTGCAGCTCATGGTTTCTCTCAGAAAGAGGGAATTGATTATTATGAGATCTTTGCTCCTGTTGCCAGGTATACCTTTATCAGAGTCATCATTTCTTTTGCTTCTGTTTTTTGGAAACTTCACCAAATGGATGTTAAGACTGCTTTTCTTAATGGTGAAGTTGAGCAAGAGGTTTGTATCGAACAACTTGAGTGTTTTGTGATCCAAGGGAAGGAATCCCATGTCTACAAACTCAAGAAAGCCTTGTATGGATTGAAACAGGCTCCGAGAGTTTGGTATGGAAGAATTGACAGTTTTCTTCAGAGTCTTGGGTTCTCCAAGAGTATAGCAGATCCTAACCTTTATATAAAGGTTGTGAAGAATCAACTTGTTATCTTGGTTTTATATGTGGATGATTTGTTCCTTATTGGAGAGGAACATCTGATAGCTCAGACTAAGAGGGAGTTGTTAGCAGGGTTTGAAATGAAGGACTTGGGTTTTATGCATTACTTTCTTGGTTTAGAGGTGTGGCAGAAACCCGGTGAGATCTTTCTCTCACAAGGTAAGTATGCAGTTGATGTGCTTCGCAGTTTTGGGATGCTGGACTGTAAGTCCATGACCACACCTATGATTTCTAACCCGAAAAAGTTACATGATCAAGCTACAGGTTCAGATCCAAAAGACTCTACAGTATATCGTCAGATCATTGGGTCCTTGATGTATTTAGTACACACCAGACCAGACATTTGTTATGTAGTGAATGCCCTCAGTCAGTTTATGTGTGATCCAAAACACATTCATATGGTTGCTGCTAAGCATATTCTCAGATATGTTTGGGGGAATATTGCTTATGGGCTCAGATACACTTCTAGTGAAGGTAATGCTTCATGGTTATTTAGATTCAAATTGGATGGGCAGTACAGTGGACCGGAAGAGCACTTCCAGATATTGTTTTAGTTTTGGTTCAGCTATGATCTCTTGGTCCAGCAGGAAGCAGGGCTCCATAGCCCAAAGCACTGCAGAGGCAGAATACATTGCTGCAAGTGTTGCTAGTAGAGAAGCAATGTGGCTCAAAAAGCTATTCTCAGATTTGTTCAATGCTGAGTTGGAACCCACACTAATTCACTGTGATAACCAGAGCTATATAAGGTTCTCCAAAAATCCTGTGTTACACGACATATCGAAACACATTGAAATGAGATATCACTATGTTCGGGACATGGTGCAGAAGAACATTCTCAGTATTCAGTATATTCTGACTATGGAACAAACTGCAGATATATTGACCAAGCCCCTGTCATTGACAAAGTTTGTGTACTTTCAAGACAAGCTTGGTGTTGCCGAGAATGCCTCTCTTGCTGAGAGGGAGTGTTAAAATTAATGCAGTTGCAAGAGCCATTCTCCGGGAGGATGGCAAAGACCCTAGTTGTGATATAGGGACCCCAATACACTCATGGGGTTCTTGGTCTGGGAGTAAGCAGTTAGAGCCATGGCAAAAGACCCTAGTTGGGCCCCTAGTGTATTTCTGGGGTTCTTGGTAAGGGACCAACCAGTTTGATGATATAAGTCCCTAGATGTGTTCTAGGGCCCCTGGATGTGTTCCAGGGAATCCTTGCTTAGCACTTGGATTGATCCTTGGTTGTGTACCTTGGTGGTTAAGCCCCTAGATATATTCTAGGGCCCCCAGATGTGTTCTGGGGTATCCTGGTCCGGGACCAGGCAGTTTCTTGTTTTAAGTACCGAGTCGAGATGATGTGTGACTTTCTTCTCTCTCGGGATTGTCCATGTGACCTAGGAGAAGTCAAGAAGAAAGGCATGATCACGTCATTAGCCTTCCACGTATGCTAGGATGATAAAAACTTATAAGTTATATCATGGGACTCATGTGGACAAAATGCCATTAAAGAAGGACTTGACCTTTTGACTTTGTCTTATTGTTTATTGATAAAACCCTTTGCTTGAGTTATTACCCTTCTAAGTTTATGTTTATGTGTTGGTTCAAATTTCTATTTTGGATCCTACTTCTTCCTAAAGAAAGCTGGCCACCATGCTTATGAAACCTTTCTCTTTGATTTAATTATCTTGTTGATTTGGTCTATTGGTCTTACCACTGGACGTTTTAGTTGGTTTGTTATTTTAGGGGTTAACCTAACCCTAAATCTATGTTAAAGTGGACTCTAAATGGTTAATGTGTTAACCCTATTTTACCTACCTAAAACTATATAAAGGAGTGGCCTCTCCCTCACTTGACACACTTGATGCATGCGATCTACCCTCTCCAAGCTGAGTTTGAGACTGAGATTTGTTGCGGCTCTTCTGGACAGGATTACAAGGTTGCTGCGGATCTTCTGGACAAGTTTACAAGGTTGCTGCGGATCTTCTGGACAAGTTTACAAGGGTCTTCTCAGCTCCCCTCTTGTGTGTTCTTGGTCTGCACCAGATGCTGTGGGTTTATCCCTATCAACCATGACTGATTGTGCTTGCTGCTGACCTGTAGATGTCCATCCCTGCCAACTGTTAAGGTTTCTTGTATGCTGTTGGTGTTTTGGTGCCACCTTGCTGGTTTGATTGTGCCGCCTTGCTGTCTTTATGGTCTGATGGTGCTGCCTTGATATTTTACTGGTGCTGCCCTTGTGTCTTGCTGTGTCGCCTTACCTTGTCTGTCAACAACCTTAGTATTCTTACTTTGCGACTGGATTGTTAGGGCTGTTTTGGACTGTTGGTATTTTGTCTCTGTTTAAAGTAGAATTCTGTGTTCTTGGGCTGAAAGTGTTAAATCAGCCTAAGGCTGATTGTGGGTTCATTTTCCAGCCCTAGGTTGGACAATGATTTTTTGTTTTCAGCCCTATTGCTTGATAGTGGCTTGGACCGTAGCTTTTTAGCTTGCTGTGTTTGTTTTTTGGTTTCCTATCCTAAGAGTTCTTCTTGGCATTGTCCCTATGATCATGATGAGGTCTACCTTAGGGTTTGATCCATGATCTACTAAGATTTTTTTGAGCATACATTGGAGGAAGGAAACAACAACTAATTAGGTACAATTGTTCTTCTTCTACAACTATGGTAATACTCAGATTTGAATTATGTATGTTATTTATTTACTCATGCTGATAGAATATGCATCATAATATTTTAAATGCTTTGCTGATCTTAAATTACAGTAGCTAATGGTTTGAAAAATATAAAAATATTTTTGTTTCTAGCTAGCCTACTGTTTTTGTCCTTAATTTCTAACACGTTGGTCAACCCAAATGGCATGACTAGAAACTCATAATGCTCATAATGGCATCTGAAAGCAGTTTTGGGAATATCCTGCTCTCTGACTTTGATTTGGTGGTACCCCGATCGAAGATCAATCTTTGAAAAATACACTGTTTTGTGCAACTCATCCAGAAGCTCGTCAATCCTGGGAATATGGTACCTGTTCTTGATCGTCTTCTTATTAAACACTCTATAGTCAATGCACATCCACATTGTGCCATCCTTCTTCTTCACCAACACTACAGAAGTAGCGAATGGACTAGAGCTAGGCCTGATGTGTCCCATCTCCAATAGATCCTTAATGGCCTTCTCAATCTCGTCCTTGAATTTCTTCGGATGCCTGTAGGGAGTGGTGATCACAGGTTTTGCTCCCTCTTCCAATTCAATAGTTTGCTCAAATCTCCTGTCAGGCGGTCTCCCTGGAGGTATCTGTCCAAAAACTTGGTCATGTTTACTCAGCAGTGTTTGGATGTCTATATGATACCGATGAAGAAATTTGTTGTTCCTAAAGGCTGCCCAACATGCTTGTCATGTGACCTCTTGTTGGGCACCAATTTCAAGGTACTTTCAAACTGTTTTTCTCACTGTTTTAGCATTGTTAGCTTGCTGTCCAAAACAACCAACAAATTTGAACTTTATGCCCTGAAAATCTGGCAAGTAGGAAGTGATTTAATGCCCCTTTGAAGCTTCTCTCTGAAAGGGTTTTAATAGGAAGTTTTGCTATTTATTATTAGCACATTCATTATACTTCAAAACAGAAAATACCCTCTAGGATCTTTAACACCTACAACTGAAAGGTAAATAAATAAACCATGACAAATGAACACAAGTGTTTTTGGTCAACATGACCCTGGAAAAGCCCCCACGGGGAAAAATAGTAAGAGAGTAGATTTATTATGGAGATCTCAAGCAAATGCTACAAAGAGAAAATGAAACAAAGGAACCTGATACAAAGTGTAAGCTCCTCTCAAGCTAAATAATGGAGTTCCTTGTTTCTTTGTGCCTGCTAGATGTAGACTTGCGCCCCTTAGCTCCCTCTTGCCTGCTTGCCCTGAAGTTTGCGCCCAATCCTATGGTGTGCCCCCTCCTCTTAGCTCGGCCTTGCTTCTAGGCTTGCGCACCCTCATCCACAAGTGCGCCCTCACCAAAATTGTGCGCCCTTTAAACTCAAGAGTGTGCCCTTACCAAACTTTTGTGCCCTCTAAACTCAAGAATGTTCCCTCTTGTCTCCCACAAAGGTGCACTCTCTTGCCTGCTTTAGTGCGCCCCATAGCCTCTCACCAAGATGCGCCCTCTCAAGCTTGCCTTCTCCTCAACAATGGTGCGCTCCTCTCTTTGGTGCACCCCCTTCTCTTCCCCTCCTTCACTCTAAGATCAAGAGTGAACAATGATCTCTCATTTGCCCTTTTGCCTCCTTTAGCCTAATCCTTATGCTAACTTAGGAAACCAATGGCCCAAATTAGATCTAAACCAATCTCCAAAATGAATGGATGAGATTAAATCTCGTTTTTCACTTAAGTTTCCATAGTTCACTTTTTCCTCATTAATGACTTTATAAAATCAAAGTGACTTTATAATTTAAAGTACTTTGTCATTAATGATGTTATAAAGTCAAAGTGACTTTATAACATAAAGTAAAGTGTAAGGGTCAAATATTCCCCCCCTTGTGTTTAGAGACTCACAAACACAAGGGGACCACTTACCAAGGTACCCAAATCTCAACACTCCCTCTTACCGAGGAAAGTGTCACTCACCACTCCCAATTTGTCCCTAAAGTGGACATCCTTGCCCCTTGGCAAGGACTCGGTGAGTAAGAATGCAACCTGCTCATCAAAAGTGGCCTCTGAATCTAATTTTCTCATCACCATAGCCAAGTGGGATCAAAACCTCTCTGGCGCCCTTCCTTATCTCAACAACCTCTGAGGCTTTCCAACATACTACTTGGCCTCCTTCAGGGTCTCCTGAAACCATCTCGGTTTCTTCTTTCCTGAAGTAACCTCTTGCGGAGTAGTCTCCCCATGCCCTTGAGTCTCATGCACAGATCTCTGCAAAGTAATTTGTGACCCTGAAGCATCTGCACCAACTGTCTGTATACTCGGAAACTGTGAACTTGAAACTGTCCCGGGTGGACTAATCACCCCTAAACTTGGTGTACTCGACACCTGAGGCCATGTCCCCTGAGATTCATCACTCTGAATCTATGGGACCTCCTCAACTCTGTCTCTCAACTCGAGAGATCTCCCAAAGGCTCTATCCTCCTCGAATCTAACATCTCTCCTCACCACCACTCTCCTCAGTGCTGGAATGTAGATCCGATAGGCCTTAGCGACCTTTGAGAATCCAACTAGAATCCCCTTCTCTGCTGTGGGATCTAACTTTGTCCTCTTCTTTGAGGGGACATGAGAGAACGTCAAACACCCAAATATGCGTAGGTGCTCAACATCAGGCCTACTCCCAGTGAAGGTCTCCTCAGGAGTCTTCCTCCCCAAAGCTCTATGGGGACTCCCGTTCTGCAGGTAAACTGTAGTACTACAAGCCTCTACCCACAAGTAGAATGGCAGTGCCTGATCATGCAACATTGACCTCGCTGCACCAACTATAGCCCTATTCTTCCTCTCTGCAACCCCATTCTACTAAGGGTTGTAAGGAACGGTCAACTGCCTTCTGATGCCTTCACTGGCACTTTAGTAGTAAAGGCAGAGGATCATATCCCCTGCCTTTACTACTAAAGTGCTAGTGTTGTTAGAAGTGGTTGTAGGTCTTGGACTACCAGAGATGCCGAGGTTCTCATGCGCTCTACGGTGAGCACATGTCCCCATGTTAGAGCCCGATGTTACCCCCCCATGCCTAGGGGTGACTAGAGGAGATCATGTCTCATGGCCCACAATGAAGACAATGATCTCAATGACTGTAACGTCCCCTAGCTTAACTGAGGAACATTACTACGCAAAATACACATAAAAACAAATTTTTCCTTGCTAACTCATTTCCTGTAGCTTACCGGCTACAATCATACATAGATTTAACTAGATTCTGGTACACATAATTAAATGAATTTATAACATTCTCAATGAACACGAATGTACCTAATAAATCATCTACAACAACACATAAAACCATTTACATACATAGAGTTAAGCACAACTGTTAAACTCATGAAATAACTTAAGGAATAAATAAACACTTATCTTTTAAAATACTTGTGCAACCAACTGTTTGGGAAGGACGTTGCACCCAACCATAGACTTGTTGTTCCAAATCTCAACAACAAGTCACCCCCGATATGGGGCTAGGAATCCACAAAATATGGGTGCCTCTCCCAATCCACTCACATCTCAATATCCCACAACCCACTGGTATTCTCCTACAACTATCCTGAATTTCCTCCAGCTCTCTTCCCCTTGACCTTCCCAACCGTAGAAATGTACCCCTTCATTGCTCTCAGTCCATCGGGCGTCCCATTCGTTTATCAAGGCCTCTTTGGCACAGGTGACTGGGAATCTCACTAGTGGGAACTCAAGGGAACTCACTGCCAGGAAAACTACTAGTAAAAACAACAACAATCACTTGCTGTTACAGTGCAACTCACCCATGAGTTCACTCTTTAGGCCTGACAACCTGGCTCTTCAATTTTCATCTCTAAAGCTTTCCAACAACACTCCCGCACACTCCAGAATTTGCCCAGTCTTCTTGTCCTAGATCCCATGTTCTTTTTTCCTGCTCTCTCTTGCCGCTCATTCAAAAACATGCCTATAACTGTCCATACAAATTTCCTCTCTTTTCCCTAGTAAAATTTGACTCACTCTTTCCCCAACTGACTGTACTCATCCCCATGTTTCCAATAACTATGGGATGTGACTCTCACACCCACCCTCTTATAGGTATTCAATGATTGGGCTCTCATACACTCAACCCCACACTATCTTCCGATTTGATGAGGGGGACCCAGACACCTTCTCTACCCACCTCCGACAAATGCTCTCCTCTGAGACACAGTTCTCCTTACTTGATTATGCATCTACCAAGTATAACTACATCTCATCCACCATTTGGAAAGCAACACTCACATCCTACCCTCACTCCACCCGGTCCACCTCCCCAAAACAGAACAAATCTTGTCCTATGAACCGATGGTATGACGAGGAATACAAGGCCCTCCATCACCAACTTCGACATGCATTTACCCATGCTCACCCCTCTTATTCCAACCTCAAAGCTTCCTATCGTCGTCTCCTTCGCCGCAAGAAATGCCTCTTTGTCTCTCAGATAAGACATAACTTATCTAATTCCCTCACTCACTCCCCTAAAAACTTATGGCATACCATCCTCCCACCCCTTCCATCTGATCTGGACCGTGGATCCATGTTTTCCCACGTATCCACTCTCTACTATATTCCTGGGCAGCCCCATATTAGGATTACCTCTTCGCCCTCCTCATGCTTCTTATTCTCGAATAGGGACATCAGAGAAGCCGTTTAGGAAATGAATTGTAGCAAAGCGACAGACGAGGAAGGTTTCCAGGCAGAGTTCTTTAAGCACGGGCTTCGTGCCTTGGCTTCTCACTTGGCTGATCTTT
Organism: Picea mariana; assembly: GCA_032191745.1. Taxonomy (NCBI): domain Eukaryota; kingdom Viridiplantae; phylum Streptophyta; class Pinopsida; order Pinales; family Pinaceae; genus Picea; species Picea mariana. Next base: position 191,001 of record JASDQU010790214.1, on the reverse strand, counting down.
TCAACCATGTGGTCCGTACAGGTTTTCCTCCAACATGGTCACATCACATCATTCACTCGATACACAAATTAGGCCCCAGCTTGGATCCCAACAATTACAGGACGATCATGGTGGGTCATACATTCTCGAAGCTCTATGCTCTGGTCCTATGTATGAAGTTCTCTAGTGAGCTTGAATGTAGACACCTTAGATCTAGGGGACATGTAGGATTCAAACCCGCTCATCAAATCACTGATCACATCTTTACCCTCCGAGCCATCATTGAGGAGACATGGCATCAGTCTTCGAAAGTCTACTATTGCTTTGTAGATTTTCGGAAGGCCTTCGACTCCGTCCTGAGAGAAGCACTATTCCAGAGGCTCAGAGACATTGACATCTCACCGACCCTACTAACCGCCATCATGCACCTATATGAGTCGGTTCTTGGTCATCTCTGCATAGTTCATGGGATATCATATTTCATCAGGAGTACCATTGGGGTTAAACAGGGTTGTCCCGTGTCCCTCACATTGTTCGGGATTTATATTGATGAGTTGGAGTCCTTTCTCCACGATCATATTCAAGACAACGGCGGGTGGCTCCTCCACTAGGTTTTGATATCCATCTTGCTTTTCGTTGATGATGTGGTCCTCCTAGCCTCATCTCCAGAGGGGTTACAGAGACAGTTGGATGCCTTAGCTTTATTCTGTGACCTTCGGTAGTTGATGGTCAACCTGGGTAAAACCAAGGTTATGATCTTCAATGGGTCGAAGAAATCCATAGACCTTCATTTCTTCTTTAGAGGGGAGGAGATTGAGATCACCAGCACATACACATACTTGGGAGTACAATTCTCTGGACCCCGCTTCAATTTGAGATTGGCCCTACATCCTCGGATCACCAAGGGCTACAGGTCTTTAGTCCTTCTCGAGAGACAATGTTTCCGTCACCACTTTCAAGACATCTCATCCACGATGTCCCTTATGGACTCCCTTATCTGACCCACGATTCTCTATGGCTCAAAGATTTGGGGGCCTTCGCTATTGGAGTCTAATTGGGCCTTAATTGAGAGAGTTCAGATCCTTCTCCTTCGATGCATCATTAGATGCAAACAAACACCTCCTCAGCACATCATCCTAGCAGATTTGGGCTCGCCCCTTTCGACTTGAGACAGTGTTCAGATTGGTCTCTCTTTTGCATCGTATCCGAAGCTTCGCGGACTCAGCGAAGAGGCGAGACCATTACCTGTACTTGGTCTACCACTCATTTGAGACATTGCCCTCTCTAGCTCGTCGGGTTGAGCTCGATGTTGGTTCACGGGGGTTTCAGATCGTTTAGAATCGGTGGGCATTCAAATCGATCGTCTTCCTCCATTTAGATATTCTTTGGATGCACCTAGCCATCTCCTATCGACCAGACATGTGTTGAACAAGATCATTAGGGATGACATTTACAAGCAATTTATCCAGATCACTTGGGTTAACCTCTTGGTGGGTTACATCCAAAGATGGCCTTTTACGCAGAGCATTTCTTAGAGCTTAGGGATGGGTTAATCATTCGACCACATTATACACTCCGCCACTGGGCACATGCTCTCCGGATTCTGCAAGGCCAGTTTAGAATGGGATCCCATAGACTTTGAGTTGAGATAGACCACTAGATTGGTTGACTAGACAAGATTTGTTATCTATGCCAGCTACAAGAGGTCGAGACTGAGGAGCACTTCATCTTCTTCTGCCCCATCTACTATGAGATCAGGGGGTGGTTTCATTGCTTATTCAGGGGGGCTCAGACCCTCACCGACTTCTTCACCTATCTTGATCAACGGTGCTTAGCTTTATACATACAAGAGGCCCTCAGGTTTCGAGCCCATACCCTTCAGCCTCCCACAAGACCAGGCCCTATTTGATAGAGGTGTCACCGCCTTCTTCACAGTGCTATCTTCTGGTAGGGGCACTAAGAGACAAATCGACACTAGCACAACTCTGAACTCCAGATCAGTGTGGACCTGCAGGGCCTTCCTCCGTCCCACGAGCTTTCAACAACATGACCAGACCAGATCCCTTTCTTTGAGACGAATGAGATCCTCTAGGCCTCGTCGGGGTACTACCTCTTCCAGTTAGCAACACTGTGGATGATTTAGGCATTCCACCAGTTGCCCCTCTAGAAATCCTACTACCTTAGTTTTCTTCATTCGTCCTCAGATGGTAGGAGAGATGGGTCCATTCCATAACTGACCTATTTCTTCACCTCTAGTTCCTCTCATTCATGGATCTTCTCCTACAATATATCTTCTCATATGAGTAGGCCTCTGATCTTGGGGTCCTACAATATATCTTCTCATATGAGTAGGCCTCTGATCTTCATGTCTCGGCAACATAGATCTCACTCTCTACGACTTCACCTTATTTCATTGTATTTTCATTTTACTTTCTGCATCTTGCCTTTATCGGATACCTTTCGGTACTCTTGCTTTGTATTGACATCATTATACTCAACAGTCCCTTTGACCTAATTTTGTGGTCATTAGTCGGACAATAATATAATTATCTTATCTTATCAACCAGAAAATAGAAGGTTGTCCCAAATGATAATAAAATTTAGAAATATGGGTTGAATTAATACCCATAAATAATTCCTCCCTTGGACCCCTCCTATACACTCACTTCTCTTGTGGAAAACTCAACCCCCATCTTTGTCCATATCCCCCAGCAGCTGACATCACATTTTATTTATTAAAATTCAGAAAATACATTTCACATATACATCGCTTGGCCATGTCCACATTCATATCTACATTAAGCATTAATTAAACTAGGGATTATAGTGGGGATGTTACAATGATGATGATGACCAACATGTCCACCTATGGTAGCCCGACAACCCCCCTTAGATTCCTCTTTCACTTTTGATCAACAAGGCTCATCTCATTCGATCAACATAGTCTCTAGGAGATGGTAAGCCAATGTCATCATAAGGTACATTAGTCCTTTCATATAGAGTGTTGTGCTTAATCTATTGGGCATGTGAATGAGGATCATTGGTTGAAGTTGGATAATGGATCATAAGCTCAAGAAGTTATGTTTGTTTCCTTGTTTCACCTCGATGGCTAGCATTTGTACTCTAGTCCCATGTTGTCACCCCCAAGGAAAAGGGGTACTACCGGGGGGGCCTCACAAGGGTTATGTTCCGTTTCCCTGCCATACTTAACACTTACCATTCTAGAGCCTGTCACATTGTACTGAACTTCGACAATGGGTAATGGTTCATTCTCTCATGAGAAGAGGGGCTAAAGGCCTAGAGGTTGATTGCAACTGCTAGTAAACAATAATGAAGAAAGAATGTTGCTAATGAAAGAAAGAGATAATGGCAAGGACTCTCAAAAGCCAGTCCATACTCGAGCTCTACCCTTTCCGCGTTCGCCCCAGTCCCAAAGTAATGAATGCTAAAGCTTGAAACCTTATAAAGGGGACTTGCAAATAAATAAAAGAACAATAAAAAGGTAGATTAAGGGGTTGGAAAAACATAGTGCCTAGAAAGTGCTAACTCAAGAGCAAGCACACCCTCCACAAGGGCGCTCATAGAAATGGACCAAATGACTCCATAAGCCATGAAGTAAGCCCAACACGTTTCATTATCACACTTACCTTGAAGGGTTCTTTTCTTTCCTGCTTCCCTTGGGACATATCCCTCGACTTGGGTCTTTTCTTTCCTGTTTTGGTTGGCACACCTAATAGGATTTGATGATGGTCCTCCCATATTCAAACTTGCCAACTTACATAAAGTCTTGAGCTAATGTGAAATTTGAATGGGATACTTGATGTGAGCTGTTTATGTGGCTTATATCTTAAGTAACAACTTACTTTGTATGATCCAAGGGCTCTTATACCTTGTGAACATTGGTTTTATGTGATTCCATGCTTTGATTTGATTTGGATGCACCTGGTATGGTTCTTTGAAGGGCATCCCATGCTTTCACCCAGGACATTGTGCATTTGTTTATAGGATATGGCACGTGTGATGTAGAGCGTTGAATCATTGGATGGCTTGACACACTCAGATACAAGCTCTGACACCTTCTGGACCTTGGACGATGGACATATGTGCTTGGATTTGACAGACATGGTCATGATGGCACACTTATGGGCAAGAAGCCCATACTTTGGACAGTGCACCCACACCTTACCTAACCACTTGATGGAGGACGTTGCACTTGGTTTGGCTTGGACAACATGCAGAGATGAGATGCATCCTCTCTCCACCTTGGATGCTGCCTTCTGCACCTAGGACGCTGGGCTTTGATGATGACGTCATGAGCTAGGGTTTGATGGACATGATGGGGTTTGCATGCCACGTGGACACCACATAATGACTTGACGTGACATGGCATTTCTCCACCTTGCTTGCACCTTGGATGATGACACATGGCCTTGGGAGGACCTCTTTTACCCTTGTGAGGCTTGATGTCACCACACGTGTGGCATTATCATGATTTATTTGTATGATTTATCATTATAGAGGCTATTTTGAGGGGTCGGACCCACTTTAGGCATGGATTGTGTAATGTCTCGTTTTTCCTAGGCAGTCGGGATACCGTGATGGTTTATACATTTTCCCGTAAACCATTAGACGGATGAGCTAGGGAAACGATACCGGTAAAGTCACTTTCGAATTATAAAGTGAAAACTTAGGAAAAGTGAGTTATTATTATTAAACCCCTCTTTGAGGGTATTTCTCTCCATTTATTAATTAAATGAATATTATAATGGAGGAAAAGAAAAGTAAAGGGATAAAAGGACAAGCGAGGGTTGGAAAGCGGATCATTGAGTATTGAATAAAAAATTGGATTTTGGAAAAAGCTTGCGAGCTTGAGACGAGGGTTTCGAAACCCTTGGGGAGAAATTCGGTTTCGAGGTTGAAACAATACCTTCCTAGCTGAAGACTGGAGAAGCCATTCAGGCTTTTCATTGCAGACATTGGCATCGTGATTTGAAGCACTTATTGACGAAGACATTTGTTTGCAGAAGTGGCAAGAAGAGGCATTCGTTATTGGCACGAGTTGAGGGTTTAATCCTCGTTTGGAGCTGGGCGCGTTTCCCATTAATTTGCTGCGTGTTTTCCCTTGAGGCGGACTCATTCATCACCAAGGCGTGACCTTTCTGCTGGGCGTAGTCTCTCATTGTGATCCTTGCTGTCCATCTATCCTGAAGCTGCGTTTACACCCTTGCTGTTCATCAATCGTGGCTGAGTGTTCATTGGCTGGGCCGTTTGTTTTTCCATTTATTACTGCTGCGTGTTCTCCTTTGAGCTGCGTGGAGAGTGAAGGGAATGTGGCTGCTGGTCGACCTTCATTCCTTGGCTGTTCCCTGCATGGAAAAGAGACACAACACGAATTTGGGGCTGCAAGATCACTCGCATCAGATGGCTGGGCAATGATGACAGAGTCGACTTCTTTATTCCAGCTCGTGTGGACAGTTTATGTTAAATTCCTTTGGCTGCGTGTAATGTGATGATTCAAGCTTCCTATAACAGGCATTCCATCGTCTTGAGAGGTAATTCCACCTCGTTTTGATTGTCATTGGGTCAGTGTTATTATTCAATAATGAACAGCCAAAGTGTAATAAGTTTTGCCATTTAAATATGAATGTTTCCGTTGTTATTTTTATGGGTTATGCTTGAAATCAAAATATTATGATTGGTACTTCAATTGGGAGTTATAAGGGTCTAGAAAACCACTAAACAGCCAACAAAACCAATAAACACATCGCTGTCCGATCAAATTTTCACCTACAGCCATAAACTCAGAAGCAATCAAACTGTTTGACGAAAGTCCAACATCAGAATTTGAAGGATTTGCCTACATTTCCAACATAGAACATTTCAGATTGTTGATGTTTTACTCAAATAATGTGGACAATTAGTGCTTGGTTACCTCATATAAATAGAGGAAGCACTCATTTCATTTTCTCATCATCACAACTCCTCACACTTGTGAGAGAGCACTCTAGAAAAGTTCACTCTATTTCTCTTGTCTCTTGGAATCTAGTGCGCACCACTTGGAGGAAGGTTTTATTGGATGCTTTATCTCTTGTTGATGGTTGGATGGTGAGTTAGGGTTTCCTCATGCATTTTCTTGGCCTAGTAAGTCTTCTTTGTTCAAGTTTCTTGCTTGTGTGGTATATCTTTGGTAAATGCTCTTTTAGAGGCTTAATTGTTGCATGTACCTTGTATGCTTGAAACCCTAGGAGAGATTAAGAGGCTTTATCCCCCTCCCTTCTTTCAATTATCATTAATTGTTGAAGCATTAAGACATTATTCTAGGGCTTAAGAGGCTTTATACCCTAGGGTTCTTTCCTTAGCAAGTTTAAATCCTAGGGATTGAGAGGTTTCATCCCCCTAGGGTTTGACCTAGTTCAATTTTGATCTTGTTGCTAGAGGTTAGAGGAAAAATGACACCTAGGGTTTATGAGGCTATATGCCTTAGGGTTTGTTTCAAGAAGTTGAAGTTAGGGTTTATGAAGCTATATGCCCTAGCTTGATCTTCACACCTCTTGCACCTAGCAATTTTCATGATGTGTTACTTGACTCCATTGCCCAAGAAAGAGAAACGACACTAGTCTAGTTGATTGCAAGTGATGGTTGATACCCTAATTAAATTTAATATTCTTTCTCTCAAAACTGTCCCTTAAATTGCTTTCATGATATCATTGGCAAGATAACTTTACTCTAGCGCCTTCAATATACATTGGTTTGCTTGCTGCTGTCATAAATTGTATGCTACAGCCATTAGGGCTGCAGTTTATTGCTGCATATTCTACTTAATATTGTGGCAAAACTTGCCTAGAAAATTGGTTTGACAATTGAATATTGTTCCCCTTGTTGTAACTTGTAAGCTAATTTCAGAAGAGTCGATTGCTAATTTTCTAGGTTGTTTTTCTTATTGCTGTTATAAATCTTTCATTGCTGATATAAACTGGTTGACTGATGCAAATTTACAACAACAATAGGTTTTAATTGATATCTAGTGTCTAAAGGTGAATGGCATGCTATATAACTTGGTAATTGATCAACATATGGATTGGAAAGTTTCTTGTTTCGTACAGGTTGCCCAATTACCTCACATAACCATCTTTTATCCTTCACCTATCCCATACATAGCCTATCGCATCTAAGTGACCAAGATAGGGGGCTATAGGCTTGGCTAATCTTGCTACTTGATCCTTTGAGGTCACTAGGGAAGTCTCCTTTGTGTTGGATTTCTCTCCTTCACTAAAATGAGGGAAGTATCTGCTTAGGTGACATTGGTAGATACCTCCAATTGTTACACAAGATTGGTATCTTGTGGAGGCTTTGCACAAGTACAAATCCTGTGATAACAGGTTCAATGGAGAGAATGGCCATACTACCGAAGATCACCTCACTGCCTTCCGAGACTGCACTGATAATTTCTACATAGAAGAGGATGATGTTTTTTCATGCATGTCTATTATTATTCACATATTTGTATAAATACTCTTCCCTTTCCACCTTGGTCTGATGAGTTTGCAATTCTGATTGAATTACTTCAGCAAAGTAGATGATAGTTGTCAGATGTGTGGAATAATAGCATAGTTGCAGCAGAAATTTCCTTTTGAATTAGATATTTTTTTTTTCCTTTACAACAGCATAAAACACATAAAATACCGAAAACAAAGCATTACCAATTCTTCCAGAGAATGGCGAGTTGAACGTTGCATTAGAAGCTTACATCCTTGGTTTGACATATTGTGTCAGGGTTCTTAGTTGGTGTATTTAGCATAGAAATTTGAACCCTAGAAATTTGTGTGACATGATTCTTGTAAAGTTTTTCCACACCTATATTAATAGGAAAATACTAGGATTACTTCATGGATGGTTTTCGAGCATCTCTTTTTTCAAGCATTTCTTGAGGATTGATTTAGACAAGTATGGACAAGCTGCAATGGATAGTAGTAAGTACAATTTCAGTCAACTAACATATAGAGGAAACTCAAAAGACCATTATAACCCATAAGGCTCCACAAGACTATAAACATATCTAAGCATTGTCTCAAAAAGGTTGACGAAATCAATCAAAGCCCATATATCAGTCTGTTTTGTGTGCAATACTTGCAAGCGACTCTTGTCAGATGACATCTGACATTGTCGGTGCTTTTTTGGTGATGTGCAGTGCTTACAATCCAACTTTTTCTGCCCATTTCATTTCTTTCAACTTATCCACTATATCAATCATCATTGCTCAATGATATTCAGTTAAACGTCTTGTCTCTAATTTAAAACAGTTATTGATCACTATGCCATTACTTAAAAATTGTTCATATCTATAGTCCTTTCCGTTAATGTTTTTATCTTTACATGCAAGGCAGCAATGTAGATAATGCTATTACATGTTGTTTAAATGATTTTCACAGCTTATTTCTTATACTTTATTAAATTATGGTTAAGGTTCTAAAATTTGTTTCTTTTGTGACCTTAACATTGGACCATTTTCAGATAGAGTGTGGTGAACATGCCTGCTTTTTCATCAACAATCATGATTCATCTGGCAGCGAAGGAAGCACAGAAATTATGTGAGTATTGCAGACTTTAAGTTTATATTTAGATGATGCATATTTTGATGACTTTTTCAAAATTATGCATTAGCTTTGGAAAAGAGTTATTACACAGGTACATGCTTCTAATATTTTTTTTTGGTTTTACAATTATGATTTTAGTATAGTCTTAGCTATATAAGTGGTCTATAGTCTGATGGATAAGCCTAAAAGGAGACTATTGTCACTAGAAGTAAGCATTCTAGAGTCTTGCACATTTCCATGTACAATTTATTCATCGAGTGATTCCTATTCATGTTTGTACAACATCCTATAAGATAAGTTAATTTTATTAATGTCCAACGAATGACCACAAAAGTAGGTCAATGGGATTGTGGACCACAACAAGTATGATTACAATGTGGGAGTGCAAGCACAACTCCTATAAAATGTTGAAAATATTATAAAGAAAGAAACATGCAAAATAATGGCCTCATAGTATAAATGACCGTGACAAAAGTACGATGATCCAAATATAAGTATGTCTGAGAGAGGTCTAATAGTGAGACTGTCAAGGTCTCCCGGGTCTTATGGTCGAGGGCAAGGGGGGCGAATTGGGCACTGGCTCGCCGTCAGAGTTCTTAGGAACAATCAGAGGGTCTGACTGTATGATCCTGGGGGGCATGTACGAGCGGGGGATACTCCTAGCATCCGAGGCCGAAGGAAAGAAACTTTGGATAGATCTCTGGCAACTCCTTTGAATCTGGGAGGTTGTCTGACGTACAGGAGGTGCCTTGTTCTGGAATTGTTTGGAGCTAATCACTCTAACTCTCTGAGGGTGTATGGACTAGTGTACAATTCGGCACCTCCGAACTGGTCTCGATGATAACAATCTGTTCCCTAGAGGGGGAGGTTGAGGAGAGACATAGGGTCTCACCAATCTACTGTCTAGTGCACTCTAGGACTCTGCTTGTCGCTTGTTTCCCTGGTTAGATGGATCAACATGAAAGTATGAGGTGATTGTCCTGGTCATCCCAAGGAGGGGTATGGCATGTAAGCACTGAGATCTATGGCTGAAGATCTTTCCGATGAAGAGGGCAAGGCATCTCTGGTTCTGGTACCAAAAAAAAGTAGAGAGGGAGCCCCTCGAGTCCCTATAGAGGCAATGATAGCATCCTCTGATCTCATAATATATGGGGCATCTAAAGATGAGGTGCATCATAGTCTTCGGTTCTTGTAAGTGGCACAATTAACAAATCCTATCAGATTGTGGAATATGGTGGTTTATCTCAATTCGGAGTTGGTGGGAGCTGACCTGGAGCTGTCCCAAAGGGATCCTAAGTGAGTGCATCCAATACTTGCAAGTATAAGGGGGGTGATGATGATACCATCCCGCAATGCTAAAAAGTTCTCTAGATAGAAGGACATCTTTGAGCTCAGGCTCGTTAGAGGTGAGGTCCAAGTGACCTGGATGTATAGTCTGTAGATGTCCTCTCTAATGGCTTGGTTCAGTACCTGTCTAGTCAACAAGAGATGGCATGGTGCAACAAGGGAGAAACTGAATGCGGGAAGGCGCTTTGGGGAGATAGTCATCGACTGGAGAAGCTGAGATGCCTCTGCGAACCAGCCACGTGCACGGCTTGAGGGGGGATTCGAAGCAAGAGCCTCCGAGGAGCAAAGAGCGAGGTAAGGGTACTGCTTTCTCACGATGGTAGAGTCTCTAAAATATCTGACTCTATGAAGGAAGGAAACCAAGCGGAAAATGACCTTGAGGCGGAATGGGTGGACATTGAATTCTACCTGAATAATGGGCTGTGGAACCCTCCGCTTGCAAGTGATGATACACTTGAGAAGTAGGGTCTGGAATCTCTCCAACCTGGCCCAGTCTATCTGTAACAAGCGTGGTCCCTAGATCTCAGAGCCATAGAGAACCGTGGTTCTGATAATCACCTCCATGAGGTAGAGTTTGGACGAGATGTCCTAAAACTGACCTAGGAAGCACTGTCTCTCGATGAGGGCCAGAGAACCGTATGCTTTACTGAGCTGAGGTTGAAGGGTCTGTCATATACCGAAATGGGGCCCCGTGAACTGTAATCCCAGATAAGTGTAGGCTGTGGTGATCTCAATCTTTGCTACCTGGTAGTAGAAATGTAAGTCTGTAAGAGAGTTCTTTGATGCATTGAAGATCAAAACCTTGGTTTTACCCAAGTTGACCGTAAACTGTCGAAGGTCACAAAAGTTGGCTAGTGCATCGATCTGTCTCTGCAGGCCCTCAGGACTAGAAGCTAATAAGACCAAGTCATTGATGAATACTAGTAGGGAAATCAATACTTGATGTAGAAGACAACCATCCCTCTCATGGATATGCTCACGGAGGAAGGACTCCAACTCATCAATATAAATCTCGAAGAGGGTTGGCGAGAGGGGGCACCCCTGTTTTACCCCGATGGCACTTTGGATGAAGTCGGAAAGGCCGTGTGCCATCTTGAGCCATCCCAAAACCAACTCGTACAGCCTCATGATGGCTACAAGGAGGGTCTCAGATATGTCAATGTCACGGAGCCTCTGGAATAATGTCTCCCTCAGAACTGTGTCAAACAATTTCCCGAAGTCTACAAAGTAACTGTAAACTTTCAAGGAGCAATGACGAGCCTTCTCAATAATGGCTTAGAGTGTGAAGATGTGATTAATCGTCTAGTAGTTTGGGTGAAAACCTGCTTGCCCTCTAGCTCTGAGATGACGTCTCTTTAGCTCCTCAGAGAGCTATTGGTGTAATACTGTGGCATAAAACTTGGAGCATGTGTGTCCCACTATGATAGTCTGGTAGTTGTTTGGATTAGAACTACTCCTCGATTTGTGGATTAGATGAATAATGTGTCGTGTCCAGGAGGGAGGGAAGCCTAAACATACCACTTGGTTAAATAAATCAACAATATAAGACTCAAGAGATCGGACGCCATGTTTAAGGAATTCATCTTGAAGCCCTTCCTCATTGCTGCTCTCTTTGTACTCATAGCTCTGATTGCTCTCCTAATGTCTCGCTCAGAAAAAAGGTGGCATAAGGAGGGGAGGAGGAGATGCGGTTGGGGGGTTGTCTAGGAATGTCATAAAGGGATGTGGTATGGGAGAACATGGCCTGGGGGTTGAGGTCAGGTGGGGCGACGTGGTGTCTAGGGAAAAGGGCATGATAGAAGGATTTCAAGGAGTGGCAAAGGGCCTCACAAAGTTCCTGTCTTCTCCGGGAGAGTTTTTATGGTGAAGGAGTTGACGGTATGTTTTGTAGAGGTGAGGGGAGGAAGATGGATCATGTGTGAGGGTGAGACAGAGTTGCTAGTGGAGGGATTTGCATTCATCGTCGAACCAATGGTTCATGGGGCAGGAACCAGGGATAGGTTTGTGTGTGTGTTGACAAATAGAATGGGGGTAAGAATCAAGGGTTGCCTCCATGAGGATCGTGGAAGGTATCTCATACTTGGCTATGGTTGTGTCCAATGATCTAAAGTGGGAGATGGGGGGGGAGCAACTCCTCAATGCGGGTGGTGTAGGAGTCGGCGTAATCTCTATCAAAGAGGAAGGTGGTGCAGGGTGGTGGCGAGGTGGGCGGGAGGGTGCGAGGAGGGTGGGATGGAGAGAGGGAGAAGGTAAGGAGGTCATGGTTAGCTAGAGGAAGGCGAGATATAGAGAAGTGTTGGATACGCGGGAGGTGATCTGGGTTGGCCAGGACATAGTCAACCACACTGGCCCCCCCACTATGGGGGAAGCAAGTAAAGTCACCTGAACCCGGAAAACAAGGGAGTCCATTTGTGATCAATAAGTCGTGGGATTCACCTAGTTGCAAAAGGTGTCTCCTATAACCTATGAGGGGCTTGTACCTATCCTACGAACTCCGATGAAGGCCCACAGACTCTGGCTTAGCACCTGGAGACATAGTGCATCCTCGGCCCCATCATGAAGAGATACTTGTAGGTTTTTGGTGTGGGCATTAAAGTCACCTGGAAGAATGATCTCCCGAAGGGTGGAATAGTGGGAGATGTCAGCATAGAGATCAATGAAGGGGTCCCCCTCGGACTCCTTATGAAGTGCAAAGTGCGACGAGGCTGGGGGGAAGTAACAAACTGCAATGTAGATATCTCGGAGGAGGGAGCTATTTCGTTGGAACTGGACCCACAAAAATTTGGCATGCTTATCTGAAGACAACATAGTAACATTGTTCTAGAGGGAATCCCGTATAAGACAAGCGACCCCTCGAGACCCTCTAATGTTATTGGATTTGGTCTCCTCTCAACAAGACCATGCCCAATGGTACCCATGGATTAGGGGTGGCGTTTGCATGGAGATCATGTGCATCTTTGTGAGGAAAAGGAGGTCACGGGACCCAACTGCATCACGAAGTGTACCCGCTGAAGACCAAAACACACCATTACCGTTCTAGCAACCAATGGAGATGGTGGGTTCGCTCCCCTTAACCTGTCCCCCACTTGAACGAGACTGTCATTTGGCCCAAGGGCAGGAGTATCCTGGAGGAGCCAAATCATGGATGATGACTTTAAGGTCTCCAATAATTGCTCACTTACCTTCTTTCCGCGCCGTTGTGACCCAATCCCGAGACAATTTGAGTTCTGCTTGCTGGGATTTGGTGAGGTCAGCATCAAGAAAGATTCTCTATGTGGGTGGGAGCGAAGAGAGTCTTCTCTTAGCCCGGAGAGCTTTGAGGTAGTCCTCGAATGTTTAGAAATGGAGGAAGAGTGTGGAGTTGGGGCCCATCCATGCGCACTCAAGGGTGATGTCCTTCAGATCTAAAGTATCATGAAGGAAAGATGTGCCTATCTGTAGGGGGTCCGATGGGGCGACGGGAGGGGGGAGCCCACACACTCTAAGATTTAGCTCTTGTGCTTAGTGGAGGCGTTCCTTATTTAGTTTGGCTTGTACCACCCCTTCGACCACGGTGAGTGGGGGAGGCTGGTCCTTTTTACGGACCACATCAACCCAAGAATTAAGTGTTTTCTGCTACATTTCCTCCTCTTTAAAAAGGGTCTGCTGTAATCTCATCTCTTCTTGCAGATTTTTTGTATTTGAGATTTCTGTTTGGAGCACGGGGGAATTCATACTTGGGTTCTTTAAATGGATATTTTCCTGTTTTTTCATTTCGAAAACCAGCTGTTTGAGGTCAATAACTTCAGAATGGAGTTGTTTGTTTTCATTCTCAAGAGATTCTATCCTTCGCAACAGATTTTTGACCTGAGATGTCTAGTATGAAAAGTCCTGCTCCATGACGATATCTGTGGGGCTGTAGATTCGTCCTTTGCTACTGTTACAATTGGTGGGGGTCCATTCTTGTGCCACGACTGTAATTCTGTCCTCAAACAGTTGAGGTGGTGTGGAGTCATTCATTGAATATGAAGACCTGTTTTTAATGACCTGCCGACCAACTTGCTACCCCCGAAAGTATACAGGAAGAGGACCTGCATGTGCACCTGCACAGCCTGCTCACTGGTGCAGCGGACCCGGGCATAATCGTACGCGGAATGCACCTACTCGCGACCATGGATGATGCCCTGCTCGCAACCATGACCATGATCCATGATCGACCCCTGAATCGTGCTCATGGTTTTACTATAACGAACCCTTGAAACTCTTCATGCGGGCAACGCTCCTGGTTTGACCTTTTGATTGAAGTTGGACAATAGCCATTAGTGGTGCGTAAAATCATTTACTCTTCATCAATGTAAGTCATGTGGAAGTGATTTGTTTGTTTCTATCAGAACATCTTGACAAGAAGGCATCATGATCATTTGTGACAGTTGTGTGCTTGTTGTAGTGGCCTTAAGGTTGGGATCAAATGATTGAGAGAACTGCCTATTAATTCTTTATTTTTCAGTTAAATCTTTTTTCCTGCACCTACACACATTTAACGTAGGCTTCAAACATTACTAGCATCTTTTATCTTTCCAACTCCTTTTGGTGTTTGTCAAAAGTAGTTTCAGATTCTTTCCTGACTTAAAAACGTATGGAAGCATCTATTTATGGACATAAGTTTCATCTTGCAGAGCCTTTACTATACTATCACTTGCAATGGGATTTTGTGTGTAGAAAGAAGTGCCGACATGTGAAGCATTTTTGTCGCCTCAGACAATCATTTCTTGAGCAATCCAACGAGTTAAAATATTTTTCTTTTTTATAGTTAATTATCTCGGGAAGCATTTTCAATTCTGTGAGATATACTAGGTTAAAGTATAGTTTTAAAATATATATTTTAAAACTAATTATACACCTTTTTCTAGAATGGGTAAAGAAGATTTAGTCTCCGGAAAGCATTAAAATATAGTCAGTTTGTAGTTCTCTTGGTTGGAAATTGTTATTGCTGTAACATATTCTTGTATGCAAACCGACATATTCTTGTATGCAAACCGAGACTCATCGTCACAAGCTTGAAAATGAAAATTTTACATGATTAGTTATTTACTTGCTCCTAATGTATTATCTCCTCTTTTGTAAAGTTTATGGTGAAGGTTAGACTCCAAAAATACATCAATATGAGTTTTTGTCTCTCTGAACTTGATTCGAGTATTGGGGCGAGTCAATGTTAAGCGATATTTTATGTTTGTTGATTGTGCCATTCTTCTAATTAGTATCAAAGGATCAACTGCAATAGAGCTTTCAGCTGGACTTCATTGGTATGTGAAATATTGGTGTGGAGCTCATGTATCATGGGATAAGACTGGTGGTGTTCAGTTAGCTTCAGTTCCTCAACCGGGATCATTGCCACGTGTTCAGGCTGGTGGTGTCAGGGTTCAAAGGGCAACCCCATGGAACTATTACCAAAATGTTGTTACTTCAAGTTGTAAGTATTGAATTTCTGATTAAGGTATTATGATTTAGAGAGTTTCATACTTCTGCTGTAATAACGAATTAATTCTATTATGCATGTGCCAATTCTCCTTTGTTACTTTATCTTATTTTTGAGTTACTTTTTGTATAACTTGCAGATATATCTTTGCTCCAACATGCTTCTAAGAGAAGAGTTTAAATAGTTGGTAGAAACTGAAAAAATAATAACAGTATAACAAGACAGATTGAGTGAGATAGTATGATGCACGATATGTGATATACTTCATTATGGAGAAAGGTAATAAACACAATGTTTGGACATAATGGAAACTCCCAAAATACACAGCTTTTACTTTTGACTTAGGCTTATTTTATTTCATAAAGTTGACAATAGTCATTACATTCTAACACCCAAAAGATACGGCTTTTACTTTTGACTTAGGCTTATTTTATTACATAAAATTGACAATTGTCATTACATTCTAACACCCCCTCATAATGACTAGCTTGTTAGCCTTTACACTAATCTTGTTTGGAAATTTTACAAACTTGTCTTTAGACAATGGCTTGGTGAATATATCAACTAATTGATTATGAGAAGGACAGTTCAAAAAGCTCTCTCTTTACTCTAGACCATAGATGACATAATTGTAATCGACAATTAATCAGCCAGAGTCCCAAAAAGATTAAATCGACAATAATTGGGAAATAATCAGGAAAAATCAGCCAATCTTGGCACGCCTATAGTGTTAAACGAAATAATCGGGATTATTGGAAATAGTTGTTTCAGTGATTGCATTGGGATTAATCAGGATTAATTCGATTAATTGGAGATTATTCCATTTATGCTCTAGACCTTATCACAGATGAAGTGATGATGGATCGACACATGCTTCATCTTTGAGTGACAAACTGGTGTCTTCACCAACTTTTGAACTCCCTGATTGTCACAGTATAAGGGGGCTGCTCCATCTTGCTGAACTCCTGCATCTTCAAGGATCCATCTCAACCATACAGCATCACATGCAACACCTACAACAACTTTGTATTCAGTCTCTTAGTAATTGTGATCTGCGTCTTATCGGCGCATAAAATGTGAATCCACTAGTACCCAGCAAGATGAATCATAAGCTTCAACAATCTTTACTACCCAGAAATTAATTTAGCACATTTAAATTTCTGAAATTGCCAATTTACAGTTACAACTAGGTTTTCTTCACAGAAAATAAAAATCGCGCAGCAGAAATAAATACTAGGAACGTTGTAAAGAGTAACAACAATCACATCACATGAGAGACACCAGAATTTTTGGGTAAAATAACCCCGGGAAAAAACCAATATGGGAAAATCCGTTCTTCAGTTTGTGGATTTTATTATTGCAGCAGAAAATATAGAGATCTCTTACAGAGTAGATCGAGTTACAACAATGGCTGAGGAAACCCCAGCAAAAATTCTTCTCAGCACTCTCTAAACCAAATCAAACCCAGCAACACAAAATCGGCCCAGCAAACGAGCCTCTGTGTAAATCGTATGGCCCAACTGCCCTGTCTCTGCGTCACATGTGCGGCTCTCTCAGATCTGTAGTACGGCCTCTGCAAATGGCTAAGAAAACTAGTCGATCAACCTGCTAGAGCTCTCCTCCATCTTCTCTGCAACTCTTCTCCAACAAACCCTCAAGCGAATCTCCTCCTTTTGCTAAAATTCGCCTCTCTCAAGTGAATAATGCGCCACAGCCACCAAGTCGATTTCTTTTATCTCAATGAGCAAGCGAAAACCCTATCACCAAAGAGATCAAGGGCTAAGATCAACCCTCACTCTCTCAATGAGATGGATGGCCAAGATTAAAAGACCACTTAAATTATTCACTTTTAACTTCAGAAAAGTGCTCATTAAGTCAACAATAAAATATAACACATTTAAGTGACTTTTTCCTAAGTAAACTTTAGGAAAGATATTATCACATCAACTTGGCTAAGTTTCATTGTCCTCTACCATGCTAGGACGCCACACATGGAAGAAGACCTTCTGAGTTACTCTTCTCAACACTCCCTCTTAGCGAGGAAGGGATTCTGAACCAACCCCATCTTATCTCTGAACTTCATAAACTTCTGTTTGCAAAGTGCCTTGGTGAATATATCTGCCATCTGATCATCTGTCTGTATGTATTGGAGCCTCACAACTACCCTCTGTACACAATCTCGTATGAACTGATAGTGGATGTCTATATGCTTGCTACGATCATGAAACACAAGATTCTCAGAGAGCTTGATGCAACTCTGATTATCACAATGTATCACGGTAGCCTCTAACTCCTTGCCAAACAGTCCCACGAACAACTTCCTCAACCACAGTGCCTCACATGCTGCCAAACTAGCTTCCATGTACTCTGCCTCAGTAGTGCTTAATTCCACTGATCTCTGCTTCCTGCTGAATCGGGATATAATACCCGATCCAATGCTGAAGCAACACCCTGAAGTGCTCTTTCTGTCCTCTGTGCATCCTTCCCAATCAACATCTGTAAAACCTGCCAATCTCACTCCACCACTGCGCTCATACAATAACCCGTACTCTACTATACCTCTCAAGTAGCGAAGCACATGCTTCACAACTATCCAATGTACTCTCCAAGGGTCCACCATGAACTGACTCAAAGAGTTAACTACAAAGCTAATATCTGGCCTAGTGTTGACCAGATACATGAGCGATCCAATAAGATGACGATAGATGGTGGGGTCTACTATCTCAGAACTAGATACATCAATCTTCCTCCAGTTTGTCACTAGAGGCGTGGACATGGGCCTACAATCTGTCATCTTGAACCTGTGCAAGATCTCCACTGTATACTTCCCCTGACCTAAGAAGAAGTGCCCATCTGTCTGCCAAACTTCCAGACCAAGGAAGTAGTGCATCAAACCAAGGTATTTCATCTCAAACTCTGCTGCAAGGTTAGCCTTGCAGTTTGCAATCAAGTGCTCATCTCCAGTAAGAAAGAGATCATCAACATAAAGTACCAGTATGAGAGGCACTTCACCTACTAGAAAATAGAGGTTCTGATCAGCCTCACTCCGCTGGAATCCCATCTCTCTCAAGTAGCTGTCAATCCTCGAGTACCACGTCGGAGGTGCTTGCTTGAGCCCATACAAGGATTGTCTCAACCTGCAAACATGCGTCTCCCTGTCTCCAACCTCAAAACCTTCAGGATGCTCAATATAAACTTCTTCCTCCATAACTCTGTTGAGGAAGGCAGTCTTCACGTCCATTTGATGAACGCGCCAACCCATCTTTGCTGCTAATGACATAACTGCTCGGATGGAGGAATATCTAGCCACCGGGGTGAAAGTCTCCTCGTAATGGACTCCCTTTTTCTGTGCAAACCCCTTGGCTATGAAGCGCACCTTATACTTCTCCACGCTTCCATCCACTGCATGCTTGACTTTATATATCCATATGGATCCAACCACTCGTTTTCCCTCAGGCCTGGGCACCACCTCCCATACATTGTTCTTCATAATGGAGGCATACTCCTCCATCATGGCCTCCTGCCACACTCCATGTTGTGCAGCCTGCTCATAAGTGGAAGGCTTGGTATCTATAAGCTCCGTCATGAGTGCCACGTACGCAAGTCTTTGCAGTGGTTTACTTTGTCTAAGAGATCTCTCTGGAGGTGCTACCTGTTTAGAATCACTAACTGTGGACCTGTACCACTGAGGCTGTGGCCTAGGCTCAATCTCTTGTGTAATAGTCTCATGCTGCTCATCCTCCTCACGAGTCTCCTGACTGTCCTGTCCACTAGTCTCCTTCTCAACACTAGTACCTGAACCTGTACCTTGTGCCTGTGACTCACTATTCTGTACCTCCTCAATCTTCTGCCCTGAGTCTTGTCCCTGCTGGTCCTCTACCTACGCTGGCATATCTCTAGATCTCCTCAAGGCTCGCTCCTCCTCGAACTGCACATCCCTGCTTACCATAATCCTCTTGCGCGTTGACACAAAGATGCGGTAGGCCTTGGAGACCTCACTGTAACCAACCAATATCCTCTTCTCTCCTGTGGGGTCCAACTTTTTCCTCTTCTCTGAAGGGAAATGACAATAACGGACACTCCCAAAGATGCGAAGATGACTCACAACTGGCCTAGTACCTGTATAAAGCTCCTCGTGTGTCAATTTTCCCAACACAGTGTGGGGACCCCTGTTCTGAATATATACAGTTGTGCAACAAGCCTCTACCCATAAAAACATGGGTAATCCCTGATCATGTATCATCGCACGTGATGCACCCACTATGGTTCTGTTCTTGCAGTCTGCCACTCGATTCTGCTGCGGGTTATAAGGAACCATAAGCTCCTTCTTAATACCCTCAACAACACAATATTCCAAGAACTCATTAGAGGTGTACTCACCCCCATTGTCCTATCTAAGTACCCAAATCTTCCTACCAGACTGGTTCTTCACTAGAGCTCTAAACTCCTTGAACTTGTCAAAGACCTCATCCTTGGTCTTAAGAAAATATATCCAGGTCTTCTTGGAGTAGTCATCAATAAAGATCACGTAGTAGCTGAAGCCACTAACTGACTGCAGACTCGTAGGACCTCAAACATTCGAATGGATTAGATCCAAGATCTCCTTGGACCTATGCTCACTAGATGGAAATGCCTTGCGAGCATACTTTCCCAATGCGTAACCTTACAAGGGTCATGCTTCTCTGCTACAACTTGGGGGATTTTTGTAACTGCTTGTCTCAAATAATCCAATGCACCAAAGTGCAAATGTGCCATCCATCTGTGCCACAACTCCCAAATCAGTGCTGCTGCTGACCAATGCTTTTGTTGGCTTGAAATGTAATTTGTACACTTTCTCACTGCGAACCCCAATCACCTTGTCCATCTTGGCTGTAGACCCCTTTGGTCTAATATACACCTTTCCTCCATGGAAGGTAACCTCAAACCCTTTGTCCTCCAGGGTCGAAACTGATATAAGGCTCTTGGTTAGACTAGGAACATATAAACGTCAACAAAACAGAGTGGTTTACCCGACTCCCTCTTAAATGACACCGTGCCTTTGCCTTGCGCCTTACAACACGCATCATCTCCAAGCTCAATATGAAGATTCACACCTCCCTCCTGCAAGCTACTGGATAACTCCTTGCGCCTAGTCATATGACAAGAGGCGCCACTATCCACATACCAAACATCTGTGACAGTTGAGCTCGACATACATGCAATAAGGAAAAAATCCTCCTCAAAGCTCTTCGCGAACTCCTCTACTCCAACAGAGGTTGCCGTCTGTGGCTTAGTCTTTTTCTTTTTTGGACACCGTGAGGCAAAATGTCCAAACTTCTTAGGAAAAATGTTCTTCTTTCCAGAGCCTTTCTTCTTAGGCTTTCCCTTGCCTTTGCTAGCAAGAGCCAAAGCCTCTTCATCCACAACCTGAGACGCTGTAGATGATCCACTCGCATGACCAAGGTGAATCTCCTCCTGCACAAAATCATCCCATAAGTGCTGCCAGTCAGGGAGCTTCTCTCGAGCTACAATCCCACGCACAAATGAGTCCCATGGTTTTGAAAAAATATTTAGGGCTATACGTACTAACTCAGAATCCTCTATCTTTGAGCCAGCTGCTCTAGCTCGTCCCTGATTTGTGTAAGATGAATGAGGTAAGGAATCACACCTTCGCCCTTAGCCATCTTGGTACCTCGCAGCGTTTCTTGAAGCACCATAATCCGGTTTTCATTTTTACTTTGATAGAGGCTACCCAAGGCCGCCCACATGTCTTTAGCAGACGTTTTCCCTGAGAGGTGTGGGATTATATGATCCTTTACCTCATCAAGGATTATGCTCAGTGCCTTCTGTTATCGCACAGTTTGTAGTTATGGTAAAAGATGGATGGAAGAAAGGCAAACTGGCGAAACTGAGACTATCCCACCACTGTCACCTCAATGGGATAGCTCTTTCTGTTTAGGGTGGTAGGCCCAGGGGAGACGTCCCCGGTGACCTGGGGTTTTGAGAAGGCAAAGGGTTATGGCTAAGTAATAGTTTTCCTCCTCACAAGTCACCACCGATCAGAAAGTCCCGGCTAATCAGCCAATAAAGATGAAGAATAACCAAAAAAGTGAACCTGCCCGAGACAAAGCAACAAGAAAACTATACATGTGCAAGATCACTTGTTGGTCAGTATTTCATATAATCAAGGACTTTGATATAAAGCAATTGACATAGAATATTATTGATGAAGCAAATCAAAGTTGTACAATGGCAAAGATTACAATATATCACTTCACAATAAATGCTAAAGAAGAAACTTCACAATGTACAATGGCAATTTATCATTAATGTAATAGTACCAACATTAGAAGCAACGCTTTAGCCAATCATTCAATTGCTTAAAGATAAAATAAATGCTGCAT
Organism: Picea mariana; assembly: GCA_032191745.1. NCBI lineage: Eukaryota > Viridiplantae > Streptophyta > Pinopsida > Pinales > Pinaceae > Picea > Picea mariana. The sequence goes on along the minus strand of JASDQU010790214.1, from coordinate 169,243 downwards.
GGATATGATTATAGCATAAGTAAATGATAGCAACAATAAGGTTAGTAAATGTTAGTCTAAGCTAGGGTTAGAAGTAGTTAATGATTGTTCAAGAATATTTAGAAGTTTGTATGATCAAGGTACTCAACACAGGAAGTCTTAGATCGGTGCGTTACTAGGGAAAATGGAGTCAAAACAGCTGCAAATGTTGAAGGGTCGAGATGATAGTTGTTAGATTTTTAGGGTAAGAAGAAAAACAGTAGTCTCTTTTAATTTTCAAAGCAATTTACCTTTAGATCTTATGTACAGAACTGCGTATAGGGAGAAATAGAACTCTGATCTTTAAACAATAAAGTTAGATCTCTGACAATAAGATAAAAACCCTACTTTAAGAATGATAAGACATCAGAGATCTATACAATCACTGTAACAGTAATCTCAAAACAAAGAGAGACAAAAAGGACTCAGATCACAAACAGTGATATCAATACTCTCTAAATATATATATCAGCAGTTTTCCAATAGAGGATCTATAACAGAACTCAAAAGATTTTAGATCAAAATAGAGAAACATAAACTCTTCATTTTATAACAGCAGATCTATTTTGACATTCTGAAGCAAACAGTATTTGAATGACCTTTCACATGTAACAGTAGAACAAGAAGTCAAATCTGAAACAAAAGGAAGACCTCTTCAAGTGTAACAACTGATCATAATAAACAAGACAGTGGTTCAAGTAGCAAACAAGAAATATCATTCAGATCTGATCTAGAAACAGAAAAGAAGCATACCTGGCAGTAGCCTTACCACTGAAAGGTGAACAATCACAGAGGAGATAGGTCTTAGTTTTATGCTCAGTCTAAAGTTGGTTCTGATCTATA
>JASDQU010790214.1:138525-168282 GCA_032191745.1 Picea mariana | reverse complement strand
CAGGCATGGGTACCCTGGTTACAAACCAGGGGCCCTGGTTACTAACCTAGGGTCTTCATCAATATATGTCCCAGACCACATATCCCAGGAGTGCACTGGGTGCCCTAGATCTCGTCTAGGGTCTTAGCCATCCTTCAGGAGAATGGCTCTCGCTGCTGCATGTAAATTTAACAATAGTGATAGGGCTAAAGACAAGAGGGTTAAATGTTGAAGTGTTGCTAAGGCAAGGCCTCAACAATGAAACCCTAGGGGAGAAAGGCTCACTAAGGTGTAGAAACCCTAGGCCTTAGTGCTTTCTCCTCCTTCTTTAGCTCATTGACAAGATAAAAACGGCTAGCTTGAGTAATGAATGGTAGGGCTAAAGACAAGAGAGTTAGATGATGAAGTGTTGCTAAGGCAAGGCTTGATCAATCAAACCCTAGGGGAGAAAGGCTCACTAAGGTGTAGAAACCCTAGGCCTTAATGCTTTCTCCTCCTTCTTTAACTCCATCACAAGATTCAAAAAAAACGGCTAGGCTAGAAGAGTAGAAGTAGAGTGTTGCTATGGAAAGGCTCTATCTAACTTCAGCAAAAATTGACTCTTAGCACAACTTGGTAGGGACATGAAACAAGGACACCAACATGTGCTTGCTACCTAGGGTTTAATCCAACAAATTATAATAACAAAATGCAAGTAAACAATACCATAACCATTCAATAAAGAAGTGTTTTGCATAAATTCACTTACATCCACCAAGCATTCATATAGCCAAACCCTAGTTGTAAACCTTACACCAAGAAAATGCCAAAATAAACAAGAAAGAAACTCCTTCAACAAGTGCACATCAATTTTCAGCCAAAACGCTAGAAGAGGGCGCAAATTTCAGACCTCACCAAGTGGTGAGTGAAAGATGATGTCTAAAAATAGATTTTTTCTCTCTTACTTATACAATACAAATGACCTTAATTAAATTTTAGGTCACGGCCGACAAGGCCAAAATATCAAATAATACTGTTTTACATTAAATGTCATAAATTAAACCCTAATCAAGCAAAAGCAAGATGTCATGCCCTTTCTAGGGTGACGTTAGCCCTTTTTAGGGCAACATAGGCCTCTTGGAGCAAAACCTTGACCCTCCTTGGGCTTCTCCAAGCTGCCACACATGCCATACTGCCATAACTGTCTCCCCAAAACGTCCATAATGCTGGATGATGTCATGGGCCTTCCAAGGCCAACGTTCCAGTGGAGAGGGCACAACCCCCCTAGGTAAGGCTCTGCCAGGGTGCTTCTGTGGAACGCCCTCCTCTTCTTCGGTGCAAACCCCTCTGTCCTATCTCTACCCCCTGTTGGGGTCTCAACATCCATCTGGTGGGCTCTTTAGCCCCATTGAGGTCCGAACTAATCATCTCCCCATGTGTACCTGTCCAATATGGTACCTGTCCGTCGGGTATGATCCTGCACATCAACAGATACGCCCTCCATGGGCTCATAAGTCACATGGATCATAGCAATGTCAATCACATCCAATCATCAATTTTATTAAACATGTGCATAAAACCCCTTTTACCCAATCAAGTGCTCAAAGACATTATACAAATCTGCAAGGCAAGTTTGGAGGAAGTGACAGGGCGTCCTATTGGGTTAGTGTCCATTGGAAAAGGGATGTTTCCGGAAGAGATCAAATCCAAGTCATGTTAATGGGTGAGGTGGATAAGGGATGTCATGACAAGGGGTGCGGTGATAGTAGGGAAATGCAAGGCTTACCTGTGGGTGCCTTTGTAGAAGGCGAGCTGCACCTGTCCTGGATGCAAATGTTTCCAAGCCCATTCATGCCTTTTATTCTTTACTCTTTATTGCTTTTTCTTTCAAGAAGCTAATTAGGGGACATTGCCCTGGCGTGGTGACCTGTGGTGACAATGTTACCCACAAGCACTTTCATGGAAATGAGAAGGCTGGCTCATGATGAGACCCCCTTTCTCTTGGCTATGCCACCAAGAGCCACTACCCTGGTGTGGTAACCAGATGCTAGTAGTGTCATACCGTTAGATGCCCATGGACCTAATAGGCTGGCTCGTGATGAGACCCCCTATCCTCTGACTAGGTCTTGTTTTATTATTTTTGTGGGTCCCTCTTGTTTCTTGCTGAGAAGCTTTTTATTGCTTTCTCGGGGATCCCTGGGCGAAACATCTCGAGGTTTTATTTTTAGGCTTTTATCTTTTGCCAACTGCTTTTACCTTCTGGGCCTTTAGCCCCTTCTTCCCACAAGGCAAGGTGCAACCCTTAAATGATTGGCCAACCCAATGCCCAGACCATTGTAAATGGGATGGATGAGTGGGAAGCAAGATGGAAAAGTGGTAAGTATGATGGGAGCAGATGATGACTTTTCAGAAATTCCCCTAGTGGCAACTCAAAACCTATGGGCACAGGCTTACTAGGGCATCCTGTCATTCCCCCCAGACATGGTCAAATGGATAAGTATAAGATCCAAGCACCCGTTAGAAACAAAAAGAACTAGATGCACATATTCAAAGGTTTTGAAGATCAGAGTGACACATACCATGATACCCGGACTCATTACCTCATGGAGCAAGAACCATCTCTGCTACAGGACCAAGCCGAGGTGATGGATGCTGTTGCTGCTGAGAAAGTGGAGGCACTGAAAGGAAGAAAATATGGGCCCTCCAGGGCCATGCTCAAGTCGATCTGGCTCTCGGTACTCCATGTCTAGTACCGGTGGGCCTCGAGACATAATCTCCTTAGTTATCCCTAAAAGTGGGGGATAACATCTGGCTCCAACTTGGGGACATGTGCTCACCGTAGAGCGTATGAGAAACTCAACATCTCTGGCATAACCTATAACCTGCTCGATCTCAATAGCAACTATCAGTAATCTTTTGGGGTGGTGATATCACCCCCAACTCACATATATAAAACTGAAAGCAAACTACTCTAGCATGAAATGCAGATGGTATATACAATGAATACAAATGCCTACTTACCTGCTGGCTGGATGTTAGGTGTAGTCAAAGGACCAGTGAAACCAATCCAACAATGTCCCACAATACCTGCCTTTGTGCTTCATCATAAACCAAAACAGTGATAAGTTAAGCACAAAAATAACATGGGTTAGAGAATGTATAGTATCGTCGGAAATCTTAAAGTCTAACTCATGGAGGTGGGTGGGAGGGATAAAATCATGCCAAGTCAATCTTTGAGGAAAAGGCTCAATCCACCTTAGGATGGGATCGTGAAAAGTCAAAGGTTCAGAACACTGACTCAAAAGGTCTACAAGCTGGCTACCTAGGATGTTTTCATAATCTGAAACCTGGGAAGGGATTGACAAGGACCTAGTAGACGACTGTCAAACTCTCAAGGGAAAGTTGAAAAACTGAGATGACAGACTTAAACTTGTAGCATTCAACCAACCCTTGGACTCTAGGGTTTGTCCCAGAGGAAACTGAATATCAAAGACATACTTCCCAACTACACCTCTAGAAACACAACAAAGTAAAGAAATCAGAGGTGGCTGGGGAAAGTTGTCACAAGGATTCTTCTTCAAGCAAACAATGCCCTTACTCATATCAAGACTCGAGCACAACGATGGTTTACAATTTTCTTCATGGAATAAATCCAAGTGCTCAGAGGAGTATTCATCAAAAAACTCAAGGCATGACTGAAAAGTATCAGGGTAATACGGGACTAGGTCAACCTTGGGTGTTTGGAAAGTGTTGGTAATATCATCTCCTTGTTGCCACTGGTCAAGAGTAACCTGCTGTGATAATTGTAAAGGCAACACTTGGAAATGACTCTCGATGTCATAAATGGGATCCATATCATAACCAACTACATCCCACCCATGTCTCCCAACTTGTATGAACTCATCAATGTTATCAACCATGTACTATCTGTATCATAACATGCAGGATTTGAAGCATTCAAGGACTCATTTATCTCCTCCTTATCTCCCAAATCACAAAGTAGAAAATCATCAAAATCTTGGAGAGGAGGGTAACTTACTGTTTCTTCTTGTGCAGGAGCTTTGAGGACTTGGGTGTCTTCAACATGCGTCATTGTTTCATCCTCATGACCTGCCCCTTCATCTTCAATTGTACAGCAAGGAAGATCTACTTCTTTCAGGGATTCCATTCCTCCTTCACTCTCTGAATCATGGAACAAGGTATCATCAACATCCTGAAAAGGAAAGCAACTAACCTCATCATCTTGTTGTTGTGTAGGGGGGAAAGGTTCGTGGATGGCTTTGTCAGAGGGAGGAGCACAGGTTGATACTTCATCATTTTTCTTAGGTTCCAGCTCCTCAACCATGTCTTCATTCTGCTGGTTGAAAACTTGTTCCCTTCTTTCTTGTGAATTTTCAGTAAAGATCTCAAGGGAAACTAATCTCTCCGAACTAAAGGCATCTGGGGTAAAGGGATGTCCTTTCCTGAACAAGGAGATATTTGCCTTAATTTTTATAGCCATGTTATAAGCTTCTGTGAGTGTTTTTGGACCCTTTTTATCGAGGAGGAAGCTCAAATGCCCAAGAAGTGCATTGGTATAGAGATGCACGAGGTACTTGTCTTCAGGACAATGGCTTCTAGGAATCTGGTATAGCAACATTTGAAACCTAACCCCGAAAGCCCTAACAGTCTCATCCTCAGTTTGTTTTATGTATTCGAGTCCTTTAAGTAATAATTGGATATCTTCCAATTTCATGCCCCAACTCATGAGAAAGGTTTCTTCTAACTGGTCCATAGATGTGATGCTAGCGGCTGGAAGATTATCATACCATCTTCTAGCATTTCCATGCAGAGTGGCAGAGAAAAGTTTCATTACCAAGTCTTCTACATCATCATTGATAGGGTGGAGTTGAAAGAAAGCCCAAAAATTACTCATGTGATAGTCAGGTCTTTCCCCATCACTACCAGTGAATCTAGGGAGCCACTTTTCGTACTTCAGGGGCATTTGTCGAGGGTATCCTGGGATTTTACTCATGTCCAAAGGTGTGAAGTTTCTCGGGTCCCATTGAGAAGTCATAGTTGGCTTCGTCATCAATGGAGTCGCCAGATAATTTTCTTGAAATTATCAAAGAAATAAGGGAATCACCCTTAGTGGAGTCACCAAGTAAGCTTTGTAAAATAAAGATTCTTCGAGGAAAGGCTTACCGAAAAAGTGTCGTCTTTTGAGGAGAATTGACTCAGTGTTCCCCGACAACGGCGCCAAAATGTTATCGCACAGTTTGTAGTTATGGTAAAAGATGGATGGAAGAAAGGCAAACTGGCGAAACTGAGACTGTCCCACCACTGTCACCTCAATGGGATAGCTCTTTCTGTTTAGGGTGGTAGGCCCAAGGGAGACGTCCCCGGTGACCTGTGGTTTTGAGAAGGCAAAGGGTTATGGCTAAGTAATAGTTTTCCCCCTCACAAGTCACCACCGATCAGAAAGTCCCGGCTAATCAGCCAATAAAGATGAAGAATAACCAAAAAAGTGTACCTGCCCGAGACAAAGCAACAAGAAAACTATACATGTGCAAGATCACTTGCTGGTTAGTACTTCATATAATCAAGGACTTCTGATATAAAGCAATTGACATAGAATATTATTGATGAAGCAAATCAAAGTTGTACAATGGCAATGATTACAATATATCACTTCACAATAAATGCTAAAGAAAAAACTTCGCAATGTACAATGGCAATTTATCATCAATGTAATAGTACCAACATTAGAAGCAACGCTTCAGCCAATCATTCAATTGCTTAAAGATAAAATAAATGTTGCATGGATATGATTATAGCATAAGTAAATGATAACAACAATAAGGTTAGTAAATGTTAGTCTAAGCTAGGGTTAGAAGTAGTTAATGATTGTTCAAGAATATTTAGAAGTTTGTATGATCAAGGTACTCAACACATGAAGTCTTAGATCAGCACGTTACTAGGGCAAATGGAGTCAAAATAGCTGCAAATGTTGAAGGGCCGAGATGATAGTGATAGGGCTAAAGACAAGAGGGTTAAATGTTGAAGTGTTGCTAAGGCAAGGCCTCAACAATGAAACCCTAGGGGAGAAAGGCTCACTAAGGTGTAGAAACCTTAGGCCTTAGTGCTTTCTCCTCCTTCTTTAGCTCATTGACAAGATAAAAACGACTAGCTTGAGTAATGAATGGTAGGGCTAAAGACAAGAGAGTTAGATGATGAAGTGTTGCTAAGGCAAGGCTTCATCAATCAAACCCTAGGGGAGAAAGGTTCACTAAGGTGTAGAAACCCTAGGCCTTAGTGCTTTGTTCTCCTTCTTTAACTCAATCACAAGATAAAAAAAAACCGGCTAGGCTAGAAGAGTAGAGGTAGAGTGTTGCTATGGCAAGGCTCTATCTAACTTCAACAAAAATTGACTCTTAGCACAACTTGGTAGGGACATGAAACAAGGAGACCAACATGTGCTTGTTACCTAGGGTTTAATCCAACAAATTATAATAAAAAAATGCAAGTAAACAATACCATAACCATTCAATAAAGAAGTGTTTTGCAGAAATTCACTTACATCCACCAAGCATTCATATAGCCAAACCCTAGTTGTAAACCTTCCACCAAGAAAATGCCAAAATAGCTAAGAAAGAGACTCCTTCAACAATTACGCATCAATTTTCAGCCAAAACCCTAGAAGAGGGTGCAAATTTCAGACCTCACCAAGTGGTGAGTGAAAGATGATGTCTAAAAAGAGACTTTTTCTCTCTTACTTATAAAGTACAAATGACCTTAATTAAATTTTAGGTCACCAAAAGGCCGACAAGGCCAAAATATAAAATAATACTGTTTTACATTAAATGTCATAAATTAAACCTTAATCAAGAAAAAACAAGACGCCATGCCCTTTCTAGGGTGACGTTAGCCCTTTTTAGGGCAGCATAGGCCTCCTGGAGCAAAACGTTGACCCTCCTTGGGCCTCTCCAAGCTGCCACATGTGCCATACTGCCATAATTGTCTCCCCAAAACGTCCATAATGCTGGATGACGTCATGGGCATGTTGGGTGACGTCATGGGCCTTCCAAGGCCAACGTTCCAGTGGAGAGGGCACAACCCCCCTAGGTAAGGCTCTGCCAGGGTGCCTCTGTTGAACGTCCTCCTCTTCTTCGGTGAAAACCCCTCTGTCCTGTCTCTGCCCCCTTCTAGAGTCTCAACATCCATTTGGTGGGCTCTTCAGCCCCATGGAGGTTCGAAGTAATCATCTCCCCATGTGTACCTGCTTGTCGGGTATGATCCTGCACATCAACAGATACGCCCTCCATGGGCTCATAAGTCACAGGGATCATAGCAATGTCAATCACATCCAATCATCAATTTTATTAAACATGTGCATAAAACCCCTTTTACCTAGTCAAGTGCTCAAAGACATTATACAAATCTGCAAGGCAAGTTTGGAGGAAGTGACAGGGCGTCCTATTGGGCTAGTGTCCACTGGAAAAGGGATGTTTCCGGAAGAGATCAAATCCAAGTCATGTTAATGGGTGAGGTGGATAAGGGATGTCGTGACAAGGGGTGCGGTGATAGCAGGGAAATGCAAGGCTTACCTGTGGGTGCCTTTGTAGAAGGCGAGCTACACTTGTCCTGGATGCAAATGTTTCCAAGCCCATTCATGCCTTTTATTCTTTATTCTTTATTTCTTTTTCTTTCAAGAAGCTAATTAGGGGACACTGCCCTGGCATGGTGACCAGTGGTGACAATGTTATCCACAAGCACTTTCACGAAAATGAGAAGGCTGGCTCGTGATGAGACCCCCTTTCTCTTGGCTATGCCACCAAGAGCCACTACCCTGGCGTGGTAACCAGATGCTAGTAGTGTCATACCGTTAGATGCCCATGGACCTAATAGGCTGGTTCGTGATGAGACCCCCTATCCTTTGACTAGGTCTTGTTTTATTATTTTTGTGGGTCCCTCTTGTTTCTTGCTAAGAAGCTTTTTATTGCTTTCTCAAGGATCCCTAGGCGAAGCATCTCGAGGTTTTATTTTTAGGCTTTTATCTTTTGCCAAATGCTTTTACCTTCTGGGCCTTTAGCCCCTTCTTCCCACAAGGCAAGGTGCAACCCTTAAATGATTGGCCAACCCAATGCCCAGACCATTGTAATGGGATGGATGAGCGGGAAGCAAGATGGAAAAGTGGTAAGTATGATGGTAGCGGACGATGACTTTTCAGAAATCCCCCAGTGGCAACTCAAAACCTATGGGCATAGGCTTACTAGGGCATCCTGTCATTCCCCCCAGACATGGTCAAATGGATAAGTATAAGATACAAGCACTCGTTAGAAACAAAAAGAACTAGATGCACATATTCAAAAGTTTTGAAGATCAGAGTGACACATACCATGATACTCGAACTCGTTACCTCATGGAGCAAGAACCATCTCTGCTACAGGACTAAGCCGAGGTGATGGATGTTGTTTCTGCTGACTAAGTGGAGGCGCTGAAAGGAAAAAAAGATGGGCCCTCCAGGGCCATGCTCAAGTCGATCTGGCTCTCGGTACTCCATGTCTAGGACTTGTGGGCCTCGAGTCATAATCTCCTTAGTTATCCCTAATTGTGGGGGATAACACCTTCGCCTCACCCTTCTTCCAGGCTCTCAATAAAGTTGCATATGTAGGAGCTGTTGCTTTATTTGCAATATGCTCAAGGACATCATTGACATCCAAGATTCTAATAACCCTCTCTTTCCAGGTGGAGAAGTTTTGAGCACGTTGAAGTCTATCCTCAACTCTCAAAGTCATGGCCATTTTGAAAGTGTCTTTGTCCAAACCCTTATGCTATCTCACAAACTAATCCTGTGCTTAGATCTGAAATTGATCTTCTGTAATCAATACGCTGATGCTGTTACTCTAATAGTTCTGTGATCAGATCTGAAGTTGATCTCTCTTAACCAATACGCTGATGCTGTTACTCCAGCAGTCCTGCTCTGATACCATGTGAATCCACTAGTACCCAACGAGATGAACCATAAGCTTCAACAATCTTTACTACCCAAAAATTAATTTAGCACATTTAAATTTCTGAAATTGCCAATTTACAGTTACAACTAGGTTTTCTTCACAAAAAATAAAAATTGCACATTTGAAATAAATACTAGGAACACTGTAGAGAGTAACAACAATCATATCACAGGAGAGACACCGGAATGTTTTGGGTAAAATAACCCCGGGAAAAAACCAATATGGGAAAACGCGTTCTTCAATTTGTGGATTTTATTATTGCAGCAGAAAATATAGAGATCTCTTACAGAGTAGATCGAGTTACAACAATGGCTGAGGAAACCCCATCGAAAATTATTCTCAGCACTTGTACGGCTTTCTTAGCACTAAAGCCCTTGAACCAATCCACTGCATCATCTTCCAAAGATAATGCAAATAGCTTCAAAGTGACTGTAAAATCCCCACTCAATTTTTCGGATTTTTCTTAGTTTGCTGTATTGACATTTCGTCAAACAATTTGCTTCTAGAGTGTTTGTATGAATAGTTTGCAGCCTTTGGAAGAGTGTGTGACTTCATAGATATGACAGCAAGTATGAAAGTGAACACAGAGTATATACCAGAATTTATTCAACTAGATTTAGTGGCAGAAATAATACATTTATTGTCCTCATATATTGTAACAACAATTATAAGCGGTAAATCTGACCTGAATATTAAATCAATGTGCTGCCTTCTTACAGGTACTTTGATCACCGGAAAGAGATATATAGTTTTCCCCACAGAGAGTTCGCCTTATAGATGAGCACACAGATATTATTTGTAAACTCGACCCAACATATCAGATTTGCCCAGATTTGGAGAATGCTAACAGAAGCAAACAAAGCGCCTTCCCTTTTGTCCCAACTCTGTCAACAACGAAGGAATGCCAACCCTCTAGCCAGGAGTACGGTTCCGATCTCAGTAATATAACACTGCCTTTCACCTGGATATGCGCCCAACATCTATAGAATGTGCACATAATGAGAATACACGACCCCCATACTCATATTCCAGCCTTCTGTAATGAGATATGTGCCCAATGAATAAGATATGCGCTCCACAGATAGGAGAACGTCCAACAATAAGAGGGCATTGCCAGTCTGTCTATAACTCAGTAAACAACAAGGAAGAGTCGTCCCAAAAAAGAGATAATGTTGCCTAGGATGTGATACAGTCCCCCCTTCAACGTTAAATTCGTTTCCAACCAAAAATGGCGCCCCAACTCACTGTGTGTGCATAAACTGAAGGCCCACGATTTTTCTCAGAAAACTCGGCTCCAAATGATGTAAACTCAGCAGCCAAAAGTGAAGGGTCTATCACACAGTTATCTCAGCCACCATATTAAAGTTCTCAACTCGCCATGAAGCTCAGTGAAGAAATCTGAAGATGATCTCTTCCCAAAACTAGATAGGGTGTATCGTTGCAACACCAAATCCAGTAAACAAAGGAGGGTTTCCAAAAACCCTAGTCTCTCTTCTCAAGAGCTCTCCAAAATCGTTTTCTCAATTGAGTAAATGCGAGGATGAGGGGCGCGTCCTCTTTTCCCCTCTTTTATTTCTCCATTAAATTATTTCCGGCTCACTTTACTTTTAATTTTTTTTTTAAAGTCACTTTATGCTTGCACAGTTTATAATTTTTAAGTGACTTCATTTGCCTAAGACCCATGTCCCCCTTTTTTCCTTTTTCACTTTATAAAGTTATTTCCTAGGCAAAAGTCGAGTTGTTGACCGCCTATTCAACTAGGGGGTTCAACTCCATGTGCCATGAAGATATGCATCATCAGATGCAAATATGTCGAAGACAGTTTGGTTCTACTGGGCAATTTATGCCTCCAGCACAAATTTTTGTAAACGGAATTTCCGCACCCCTGTGTGGGTTAATAATGTAATAGGTCTGCATGGATCATAGTTAGGTCAGGTACCTTGGGATGTTTTCATTGGGAGAGTTCTTTTCACCGAGGGTTTTTTATCCTTAGGTTATCAATTGGGCTTTTCAGCCTGGTTGATTTCCCTTGAGTTTTTCCCTCACACCTGCAATAATTACTCCAAAGTGGTGAACGACGTTCTAATGGTCTCATCCTCTGGTAGCTATTGTTTAGGAATGATGTAATGACCATGTAAGAGAGCATAGAAAGTTTCGCGGAATTTCGTCGAGTCTAGATAGGTTTTTTTTAATTAATTAAATTTAATTAATTTTCCTAAGGTTGAGATTTTAATTATTTAATTAATTAATTGTTTTTGAGCAATTATTGTAAAAACTATGTCCTTGGGCTTTTGATAGGGGTATTTGTGCTCAAAAGAAATGGACAGACACCCCCTACACCCTTGGACCAAGTTTCAACTCAGTCGGACAAGTTTTTCTAGGCATTTGTCCACCCAGAGTGTTAGTTAGTTAAAACAACAATTTTAATTGCTAAGTATGACATTGCTGAAATGTCATTTTTTGTAAATTTGAGTTAATGGGTTGAATGTTAAGATTGTGTAAAGGCAAGAGGGATGTTTCCTAACCTACCCAACCCACCTCCTAACCTTCACTCACCCCCTCACTTGTCCACTCCCTCATTTCCTCACGCCCCCTAGGGGGATTTGTGCCCCCCTTCACCCTTAAGCCTTAGGAAACTCCATTTAAATGGTTTGTGGGCCCCTTCCATGTGTAGTGCGCCCCTCTTAGCCTACCACCTCACCTATTCTTGGTCCCACACCCTCCACCTCACGTCCACCTCATTTATCCATGCCCCAAACCCTAAAGTTGCGCCCCTCTTCTAGAGACTCCCTCATTTGCCTGGATTTGCAACACTTGGCATCCATCCAAGTGCCTTCACTTTGCCTCTTGAGCTATAAATAGAGCCCTCTTCCTCTCATTTCATTACCATTCTTTGAGCTAGTGTTACTATACTGGAATTTCGCCCCACTCTTTTGCTCTTGCCATCTTGCCATTTCACTCATGTGTTCTTGAGAGTCTTGGAGCAACTTGTTGCTGCAACATTCTCACTTTGGATTAATAAAGCTTTGGAGGATTTTTAAATCACCAAGAGTATTCTGGTTGCATTCTTCATATGAGGTGATATTGTGGTATTTGAGTTCATTTGGGTAGTGTTGAATAGATCTTGAATGAAGTAGTTTATTTGGGTAGATTAGCAAAGAGTAGTGTTGCTGATTTATTTATGTTGGGTAGCTAGTTCTTTGAAGTATTTCAAGTAGTTAGCTTATTCATACATATTATCTATTCCATGCTTCACTATTTGTCTTGAGTTTTGCAGGTTCACTTCAAGGGATTGTTGGGAAAGCCTCAAGGAGGAGTTTTCCCTCAAGCTCTTCATAAACTCTTAGTTTCTTTAGTCTCATATTTCTGTTTTATTTCATCATATATTTCAGTTAGCTAACCATCTTAGATAGGTCAAATAATTCTACATTTCGTTTGGAGATTTTATGTGAAAAATTTCTGCGTAAAAACCATAAATTTTTCTTAACTTTGTTATGTTGTGCAGCATTTCCAGCAAGCATTTGCTTGCTGGTTTTTGTAGGTTCTTACCAGAAACAAGGGGATATGCTACTGAAATCCACTCTCACAACACTCCCAAAGAGTTTCCAATAGTTGGGTAACTTTTTCTCTTCTATCTCCCATCTATTCTAGCCTTGTAGCAAGCCCCCGGGAAGTTCCCTTGAGACTTGCATTCTCTTGTATTCTTTTTTTTGCATTTCGTATTTCATTTTCAGCAAGATAGTTGCCTACACCTTGGGAGAGTGATTGGCTAGGCCAACCCCCCAAAATCGTTGGGCTAGATTTTAGATTTCCTTGAAGCATTTTTTTATTTTCTTGCCCCACTTGCAAGACAAGGTTGTGTGGCTAGCATAATAATAATTGTTTAAGTTTTTCTTTCCAACCCTCTTTGGCACAACATTGGTAGGCTTGCCTTCACCTTGCGCCACTGTGAGTGGTTTGCTCATTTACATTTCAAGTTTTGTATAAAGTTAACTTGCCTACACCTTGGGAGAGACATTCCCATATCGTATGGCTAGGATGGTAATGTGTGGATGATTTCTATTGCATACATGTTTCAAATGTTCTAGAGTTAGATATCACACATATGCTAATCTTAGTTCAAATCTTAGATGCATAGCTTCGTTTACATGCTTTGAGTTTCACTCCTTTCTAAGTAATAGCCATCTAAATGCAACATATATCTATGTTTAAGTGGTGATCTATTCTTGAGCAAACATATCTCTCTCGTTTTCAGTTTTCATTCATGTTTGCAAAGGTACTCATGGACATGTGAATGGTGTAGGATCTAGTTTTCCTTTCAGCAAGTACTTCTATCTTCAACAAGCTTCTTTTTAATGGGATAACTTGTGTGGCTAAGTGATATAATCTAATTTTCTGTTATAATTGGCAAGCTGTTCTTGTCTTCACTTCATATATTTCTTTCAAGTTTACACATCAAATGGTGAATGACATGGTTTAGTGAATGGTATGTATTCTTTCAGCTTTCAATTCATGCTTTAGATGTGGTATTAGTTTTCAATTTCATAATCTGTAATACACATTGTGACTGTCATAACAGTTTCGGTTTTGAGCATAAATCACTGTTTTTGGGCACCTAAAATTCATCTAAAACACTCATAACACACCTTAAGACTTACCCATAAGTCTTAATAACATTTTAGACCAACTAGGACAACCTAATTCCACCATCTTCACCATCTAAAACGGGTTTGAGGAAAACAACGCAGGGTAGTGGCAGGGGACTGTCTCGTGGCGCACCAGGTGTGTGTCCTCTCTGGGAAGTACTCTTACTGTAGGGATGACCGTGAAAGCTAGGGTGGGCCTCGTTGCCTTACTATCTTGAACATCCGACAGTTATTTGACAATAGGAGGAGGAGGATCAAGGTTCAACACTTAGTTAGGGGGAGGGCAAATAAAATTTATCAAATCTTTAAACAACTCCTAACCACTTGGTCTCCTAGATGATCTTTACTTTGGCATATCTTTTGATGGTTGTTTAGAAGTCTATTTTGCAAGCACATTTACATTTCTCAATCTATTATGCAATCTTGTGGTTTGAAATATCTAAGTGTTATATCTCTTGAGCATTGATTTTCCAAGTGTTTATATCTTTCAATTCATGCTCTTTGTGGTGTGATTCAAGAAGAAGTTGCGCATCCCATTTGGGGAGGCATCATCTTGTTGAGTCTTGAGTGCTTTAGTGATTGCCATTGAAAAACAGTCCAATAGAGTAAGTGCTATTGGGGCATGCTTGGCCTTATGTGATTGATCTTAACGTTGAATATCTCTTAACTCTCACACTTTGGCCCTTTTTAATCTTGTCTATTTGTATCTTGTGTATCTCTTGTATAATTGTTGTAATATTTCTTGTTTATTATTGTGAGTACTTGTATCTTCTTGTTGTGGAATAGTTGCAATCTTATACTTGTAATCTTTTGTAACTCAACACCCTCAAACATAGTTGACCCCTTGCCCAACCTTTAGGCACTAGTCTTAGTTGACTTTGGGAAGGGTTTGCTTGTCATTGAAAATCTTGCACATTGCATTTGCTGCCTTAGCATCATAGGTTAGTTCTCCCCTTAACCTTTAACAAATTAAAACCAACTCCTAGAACATAAACGTTAGATCACATCTAGTAACTAGGGTCTACCCCCTTTGGCTTCCCTAGGAATAAGCCTAGAAGGAAGAGGTTCCAGTCAAGGTGACAGTGTGGACTGTGAACCTAGGCATTGTGCCTCCAAGGACACACTAAGTGAGCTGGACTTTGCTCATGTTTGCAAGTGTGTATTAGGACGACAACAGTTCCCTAGGTGACTTTTCTGACTTAGCCTATGGGTACCAATTTAGGCTAGCGGAACCACTCCTTATACTTCCTAAGCCAACGGGGACATTATAGTGACATCCAAATGTTTGGCTACACTTGTTATAGAGGTCACATTTTTTAATTTATTCACATGATATTGAGTTGAAATTGCATTGTTCCATTGGAAGATAGGGACACTATCTATGGCCTTTTTTAGAATGTCACGGGGAGCTCCAGCAATTGCTGAAATATCCAAAGGTTTGTAAATATCATCCAACCATGGGGCAGAATTGTTGCCTGGAAGGATTGATTGATGTGGGGTTGCTAAGAACAAGTGTCTTATATCTTTAATAAAGTCACAACTTGGTGCACTTGAATTTTGAGATGCTTGGACTAATTTGTTCACTTGTCTTCGGGAAAAAAAATTATGGTTCAGCAAACCGAGGAACAATTCTTTGTGAGGAGCTTCTTGTAGCGTACCTCCCGAGCATTCTTTATTTGGAGTTGCCAGATGAGTTTTTAAAATTAACTTTGTTTTCACTCATCAAGTGTTGCAAAGCACAAACTTCAAATTCCGGGAAATCGACTTTATCCCCAGCAATGTCGCCAAAATATTACCTCCCAAAACCCTCACTTTAAGAGGTAAAGCCCTGAAATACAAGTGAGACCCTAGGGGTAATGAAGAAGGGCTACCCACTGTCACCACAATAGCTTTTTCACTCTCTTTAAGTCGGTTCTCCTCCAGCACAAGGGGGGAATCCCTAACAATAACTAAGTCTGTTTTATGATGATTACTTGAAATGGATTTGAGACTTAACACTAAATCTGATTTATTATGATTTCTTGAAGTATTTTTGAGATTTAGGAAAACAGAAAATTGAATGATTAATGTTTGTATTCTTTGTGGTGGTTGAAAGATATATTAGTGCCTAAACTAATCTAGGGAAAATGGAATCAAGGTATTGGTCTTAGAGGGCTGTTTTCTATTAATAATTAAGGAAAAACAAAGCTGCAAAAACATGCTACAACCAGCCCTAATTTGCTGTTTTATACTGCATAAAATTACTTGGAGGGCCCTTCCAAAGGTGCACCTCTTAAAACTTGCAATGAGGGTGTGCCTTACCATGAAATAGAAAATCTGCAACAAACTCTAACTAAGATGATGGTTGCCTCAGAAATAAAATGACAAAGAAACATAAGAGGGGAAGACCCACACTTAAGCCCTTGTAATGGAGTAGAATCACCTGTTACAATTAGTCCTTCAACCAGATTTTGCAAGCACTTTCCAGCAACGATATTCAGCAATTTGAGATGAAAACATAAGCCTCACATTAATAAGAAAGAACCCTTGAATTTCCAAGCCTTAAACAAATCTTCAAGAATAGCTCTAGAGTCTTTACTCAAACGTTCAACAATCATTACAATGTGAGGGAGCTTCTCTTATATAGAGGTTGAGCTTAAAACCCTCAAACATAAAATAACAATAACCAAGATTTAGATCCGTGATATCTCTGAGCAAAACTTAAAATATAATATCTCCTAACTACATCTAAGACAAGTCAACTACAAAGAAATAAAGTAATTCGACAAAGGAGTGGGGATGCTACTTGTCCTCTCCTCAAGCAAGGCGCCTCCATGAACTTGGCTTGTTTGGCCATGCAAAACCATTCATAGTGCCACATATAGCCTTATATCACGGAGGGCTCCTAAAAACGCCTCAAGAAATGTGCATAAAATCCATACCTAAGGGAGTGCTCCCTTAGATTAGGGAGACAATACTCTTAGAAGACCTAAAACTCGCCCAAAATAGTACAATGGGTTAGGGTGTTTTCTCTAAGAAGCCATCAAACTCCTCCCCCAAGAAGATCTCATAGAAATATGTGCAAATAGGGTACATTTAGCTGTTATAACAACCTCCATGGATGAAGGGGATCTCAAACAATGTGCCAAAGCATAGATCCATGTGCATGAACATCAAAACCAACCCATAAATCCACAAAATAAGGAAGGCGTTCTAGAGAAGTGTGCATCTAGGTTAGTTATGCCTCAATAGATGTGCCAAAGATTAATGATAAAGGGGTGTTCCACCAAGTGAAGGAGTCAACAATCTCGAGAAGCCAAACCAATGCTAAAAATATCCATAAGGGTGCTCCTCCATCAAGGCAAAGGTCACATGTAAAGTCAATAAATGTAGCTGTTGGAAGGCTAGACCTTCTATGAATGTGTGTAACAAGGAGCACTCCACTATCTATGCCATAAATCATAATGAAGAATCTATAAATGAGGTTATTGAACCTCCTCTAGACAAGACACTCCACCATAGTCAAATCAAAGCCTCGAAATAAGACATGGCAAAATCTCCAAGATGAAGCACTCTAGGGGTCAATACAAAGGGTGAACATGTGTACAAGTGAACAATTCCCACTAAAACGCCTCAACACCCATAGAGTGTTCAATAGATACAACTGTCACAACTACAAGGGAGACGTCGTAGGAGAGTTTACACAAGTGGTATGTGTTGAGTTTTGGTGTACCTCGGGAAGTGGTTCCCTTGTGGTTTTGAGCCTCTAACCACAAGAGGGAGATGTTGGTACCTTTGTACCTTGTACTTTATGTCTAATTTCACTTTGACTTAGGAGTTTTAAGTCAAAAGTGAAATTAGTCAGTTTTAGCCAAAAGTGACAATTAATTCACAAAGTGGGTGAATTAATAGACGTAAAGTGAACTTAGGGAACTTAACCCAAAGTGGGTTTGTGAGTGAGATTATTGTGGGATGATCTCAGCCTTTGATTAGAGATGGCATCGGGAGATCCTAGCCATCCGAATCTTAGGTATCCTTATGGAGGTTTAAGAGGGGCTCATAGGTGCCTTGGAGGCTTATTCACTCTTATGTTCACTTGGAGAGTTTGAGAGGGAGCATGAGGATGTGTTTGGAAGCATTAGTTAAGGGAAGCTTGGGCACCTCCTTCCATGGAGGGCTCATGGAGGCTTAGACCCTCATTTATTTGTGGTGGAGCTTCTTGCTTGAAGGAGGGCACACTATAGGAGGAGGGTGCACTCATAGTAGGCACAAGCTACGGTTGGACGATCGCAGATCCGTCAGTCTCAGTGGAGAGGTAGCACACAAGAGCATCTTCGTGTGCAAGGGATTCTTCTTCAGAGCTACAGGGATCAAGGGCGCATTGTTTCAGTGGATAGAGCAACAAAGGGAGAGGGCACACTAAGCTTGGGTGCATATCTCCTTGGATCCTTTGGCAAGGCTCGAGAGGAGCTTGCTATGTATACAGGTTCCATTGTATTGTATTACTTGTTGTATCCTATGCTTTAGACATCGCTTATATATACTTTCATTCCAAACTGGTTTTCCCCGGGGGGGTTTTATCCAGGGTCATGTTGACCAAAAATACCTGTGTCCTATTTTCATGCATGCTTAGAGTGTAGATCAGCATTTCATAGTTGTAAAGAGTAGAGGAGTGTTACTTGTTTTGAGTTATATTGCATGTGCTAACATTGGGTTACAAAAACACTTGCAAGGGCACCTCAAAGAACACTTAACCATAAAACTTGTGAGCAGAAAAGTATCTTGACTGTTTGCTGTCTTAAATCACAGCAAAGGACAGTTTTGGAGATTGAAACTTAGAGCCAAAAATCTGGTCAAAGGCAGACCTGTTTTGGCAGCCTCATAGTACCTCAGTTTTCTTCAGTATGCCCTTCACTAAGCCAAGCACTCCATCAAATTGACTTGTATGCATCTAACATGTGTGATGAAGATGCCAAATAAATGCTGATTCATGATGTATATGCATCCAAATAGAAAGATAATGGCTCCAAAGCCAATATACTCCAAATGCAGCTTGCTTGCACAGGGTGTTCAACCTGGTACAAGGCCTCATACAATATGAGGGGTAACAGTTTCCATAATACTTACAGCATCCTTATTAGCCTTTTTAATGCATCCATTGTACTGGAAAATAGTAACTATTTAAAGTTCTTGAAACACCTTCTTTTTATTTATCCTTAAATTTTAATGCTATCTTTCTAACCTTTTATATGTTGTTGCTTATATAGACTCCTATGTCTGGTGGGACTGGGAAAGATGGGAAAAGGAGATAGATTGGATGGCTCTTCAAGGTGTTAATTTACCTTTAGCTTTTACTGGACAAGAGACTATTTGGCAAAAGGTTTTCCAGGTAATATAGCATGAATATTATTAGTAAAGAATTTTAAAATCAATGTTTTTCTTTTTACATAATGTTTTATCCAATAATTAATAATAAAATACAACCTAGTCACATTAGTAGATATTGGCAGGTCCTTTCCTTTCATTTGTCTGATCAATTTATTGTATGGAAAAAAACAAGTCAATTATGTTGACATTACATGTTAAACAGTTTCTACAATGCAAATTTTGATAACTTAACATTGCATAGGTGATAGGAGCCTAGTGAGATTAATGGTCTAGACTACTTGTGAATAACCTATACTTCAGATTCTACAAGGATGTAGAGGATAAATTTTTTATCGACCTTTCTTGTGTCATGTTGTATTGCAATAAAAAATGTGTACATGTTGAATAGTCTTACAAAGGTTTGAACGATACACCATGGTGTAAAGCTGATAAAGGGTGATTTGGTTCTTTGAGAATGCAACCTTGAGTTTTGAGAATCATTGATCTTATCAGGGAATCATATTTTGACTCAACTATATTAATTTAGTAGGAATGACATCAGTACTTGTTGTTCCTAATGCAACCTACCACTTTTGGTTTATGGATGTTGGTAAAAATTCTATTAGTCAAACTAAAACTTTGCACATGGAAATATACAGAAAAATAGGTTTGATATGATTAACACACTGGAAATAATTAAATAATCGATTACTTGTGTTACAAATCATGATTTTTCATGACACGCAGCAATGTTGTGTTAATGTTATAATGGAAAAATCACATGAGTCCGAATTCTTGTTTTGTTTTTGAGTATAACAATACACAAATGGCTATATGAAGTCCCAACTTCAAGTATTGATGGCCCTAGGTGTAAACATTGTCAATATTACAGACAAGGTGATTTTTTAAAATCTTATGTAATGGTAATGAAGCTTGACTATACCTATGCAGATTTGAGAATTAAAGGTAACTATAATTTTAGTATACATGCATTTGGGAGTGTCATGTTAGAGACATGAAAATATGTGTAAGATAATTACTTTATATGTTAGTGACATGTGACCAATGTAATATTATAATGTTGAAGTTAGGCATAGGTGGTTTAACCACCATAACTATTGAAATATTGTAACTTCGAAGAATATTCTAATTATAATTGAGTTATTATCTTATAGATCAAATCCCCTTTTGTGGATCGATCATGTCGGGTCTTGTATAAGACCAAATCCCCTTTTGTGGATTGGTCAAACCATATTTATATGGTGGTATTTGTAAAGTCGCCCCCTAGTGTCTATAAAGTGGTTTTAACCACTCCTGGAAGAAGTCGGCCCTACTAAGTGAAGAGACATAACCCTGGCGCCTCCTCAACTAGTATTTATATGTGAGGATGGTGCCTCACTTGTTCACTCTCACACTCACTCATCTAGTGCGCATACCTTGAAGGCAGTTGCAGTTGCAGGAGGAAGGAGAAGAGAGGCGCATGCTCAGTCTTGGATTATCTTTGGTGTTTTGGACCTTGGTCTTAGTCTTGGCAATCTATTATTGAGGAAGTTTTTGCTGGGTTTTCTCCCCCATGAGGGTTTCCTAGGATAAAATGTTGTGTACCTTGTGATTGTGTTTCTTTCAGTGATCCTCTTTATGCTGTTGTTTTGGAAATGCATTGAAGCTCTAGTAAATTGGAAATAACCTAATAACAATAGTAAAAACTTAACAATAATCAACTTAAGGTGCTATATAATGATGTATTTAGAGATTATTATATGAGTGGTATATGTATTGTGGCTAGCCTACCTTGGGTTCCTGTAGATGTACTTGCGATAGTATCAGTAATATACATGAGATTTATTATTCTCTCTTATTATGTTTGTCTATTATTGTGTTAAATGCACCCCTATGAAATCTTACGTGGTATTAGAGTAGATTCTTCTCCTGGAGCCTATGAAGATTGTAGAGTTCTAGAGCTTGTGAAGATTGAAGAGTTCCAAAGCCCGTGAATCAAAGATTGCATTGGATAGTAGACCAAGAAGGAGACTTAAATCTAGTTGGAGACCAAGGACCTGTTGATTTTTCTAAATGAGATGATATTGTATATTCGAATGATATTATTACAATGATGAATGTTTCATATATATAGAACATATGGTGACCATCCATGAAAGGATGCGTCCCTCGGATAATAAATAACTACTTATTTATTATATATATTTATACTAAACTACTTTTCACTTTTTACTTTTCACATTATGAATACCGACCATAGTTACAATTTCAACACTCCCTCTTAACTAGGGAGGTATTCATAACATCTGCAACATCAGAAGCAACTTGCCATATGATCTGGGAGAATGTCTTCCTTATGTTGTCCATGTTGAAGTTTTACTTATACAACTAGCAATTACGGTTCTTCTTTCATTATTATAAACATTTAGCACATTAGCTGCATAAATAAGATCACTGAAAGAGAGACAATCACAGAAACAATATTGACACACAGATTATTCTAGGAAACCCTCATGGGGGAGAAAACCCAACAAAACTTCCTCAATATAGATAGACCAAAGACCGAACAAAATGTCCTCCTCTATTCCTTCACTAGGAAGAGTAGCTCACCACTTAACCGAGAAATACCAAGACACAGACCAAGAACCCTCCTTGACGTCACACTTAGTTGCAGTAGTAGTTCCTCCAAGACTTGCGCACTTCTTCATAGCTGCAGAGCTAGTGTGTGTGAATGTCCAAATGAGGCACCGACCTATCTTATAAATAGTGGTCTGGCCAACCTATAATTAGGTCTGGGCCGACCTGTCACTTTACCCTCTTAATTTACATTTAACTGTCAAGGCACAATAGGGTCGACTTTTGCTAAGGCACAATAGGGCCTAATTAAATATAATATAATAATATTATTCAACGCTCTCTCAGGTAGAATATTCTTCGAAGTTACAATATTTCAACACTCCCCCTTAACAAGAAGGGTATTCTACTGAGAACATTAATAACAACTGACTGGACTCAATACATCATCAAGAGGAGGGGACATTGTCATCAACATCGGGAATACTGTCGGTCATATCTATAGGTCATCGGAAGTTTTTCCCATCATCAACATCAGTAGAAACTGAACATCATCATCATCTGCAACGCAAAGCTGGAGTAACATCATCATCATCAACAACATGAAGTTGGAACATCAACATCAACAACACGAAGCTGGAATAACATCATCATCATCAACAACATGAAGCTGGAACATCAACATCATCAACAACATGAAGCTGGAACATCAACATTTATATGTGGCAACAAAATGAGGTAGGTGTATCAACAACAACATATGTGGTACTCTGACAGACCGTCCTTACCGGACCTTCGGGATCTGCCCAGGAATCATAAGATTCCCTAGGATATAAAATCCTAACAAACTACCACGTGGTACTCTGACAGACCGTCCTTACCGGACCTTCAAGATTTGCCCAGGAATCATAAGATTCTTTAGGATATAAAATCCTAACTGAGCTACCACTACTGACCATAGCTGGCATATACATGCACAGGTACTTTGACAGACCGTCCTTACTGGACCTTCGAGATCTGCCCAGGCATGATCAGTCCCCTAGGATATAAAATCCTAACTGAGCTACCTGTTGTTGGTCAGGATACCATAGTATCATCAGCATCACTCCCCCTTTCGAGGGAGGTCCTTTCGGACTATACCAAGCTTGTCTCAAAAGTACTCAAACTTCACACGAGATAGAGGCTTAATCAACACATTTGCAACCTGCTCATCTGTGCCAACATATTAGATCTTTACAACTCCCTTCTACACCATGTCACAAATGTAGTGGTACTGGATCTCAATGTGCTTCGTTTTATCGTGGAACACTGGGTTCTCTGTCATCTTTATGCAACTCTGGTTATCACAAAAGATCACGGTAGCATCCATCTCTAGGTACTCTGCTTCACAGCTGGCAGAGCATGCTGCAATGTATTCCGCTTTTGCCGTACTGAGAGCATTATTGGATTGCTTCCTGCTTTGCCATGAAGTCATGGCTGACCACAAACTGAAACAACATCCTGAAGTGTTTTTTTTTTGAAGCCCTTCCAACCCAATTTGAATCAGTATAACCATACAATTTGAAATCACAATCTTCAGTATAACAGAGGCCATAGTCCAACGTACTCTTAAGGTATCTCATCACATGCTTTGCAACTACAAGGTGAACACGTCTGGGCTCCACCAGATATTGACTCAAGGTGTTCACAACAAAGCATATATTTGGTCTGGTATTCATCAGATACATCAATGAACCAATCATCTGTCTGTATAGAGTAACAACCGGTAACTTCAGATTCGTCTCCATAGGAGTGGACATGGTTCTACAGTTCATCATGTTGAATCTCTTCAGAATTTCCACAACATACTTTCCTTGACTAAGGAAAATCTCTTATGGGCTCTGCCATACTTCAAGACCTAAGAAATAGTGCATCGGGCCTAGGTCCTTCATTTCAAATTCAGCGACGAACTTCTTCTTACAATCTGTGATGAGCTTTTCTTCATCTGTCAAGAATAAGTAATTCACATATGGCAGCAATAAAACTGGTCCATCATTCTCAATCTTGAAGTAAAGGTTGGGATCAACTTTACTCTTGGAAAATCCCAAGCTCACCAGAAAAACTATCAACCCTGCCATACCAAGCTCTTGGATCTTGCTTCAACTTGTAGACATGAGTCTTCCTGTCCTGTACTTCGAAACCAAATTTTCACATCACATTTACCAACCTGGTACACTTGCTCAACTGCAACTCAATCTGCATAATCCTGTGTTGGTTCTATGTGCTTTTTGCAAAGCACTATCTATTTCACTGCCTGAGAGTATGTCCCCTATTCTCTCTGCAATTGTTCCTTCTGAATCTCATACTGTATTGGAATCATGGTTGTTCTGACTGTCTTCACGAACACTGGAACTATTTCTTCGATTACGGGAGCAAGTGTCTCGTCATAGTCTTCTCCCTCTTGCTGGGAGAATCCTCTGGACACAAATCAATCTTTGTACATCTCTATATTGTTATCTGCAACATGCTTGATCTGTTAGATCAATCTTGGAAGTCACCACTGATTTCCCTTCTAGTCTCAAGGCAAAATCCATATCTCGGTCCTTCTGACTGGCTTCCTCCTCTGTCACTGAAACAAGGGAATCTTCCCAGGAGATTTCACATCTCCTAGAAGTCTCTGAAGCTACAATCTAGTCTTCTCAACTCATGGCATCTGTCTGTCCGTCCAGGAAGACATCTCTTTTTCCCATTTGATCCTCTTTGAGATTAGGCTCAATCTGAGTTTCCATGCTTCTTCTTCATCTTTTTTGGTACATGGATGTATTCGGTCATGTATACAACTTGGATGGTCTTCTCCATGTCTGATATAATATGTTGCCTCCTGCAACTGTCACTATAGCTCCCTCAGGGTTATCACCTGTGACCTACTCGGAGCAAGAACAACAAGGGAGAAATAGTAGACAAGAATAATACTCTTTATAATAATAATAGAAATAATAGTGAGAACAATCGTCACAGTAGCTCCTTTAGAGCTATCACTTGTGACCTGCCTGAAACAAGGGTCAAAAGTAAGAAATACAATAATAAGGAATGAGTGAAACACTCTTCTAGTGTTGTGATCAATCATTCCTCCATGGTAACCTGGAAACAAAACAAGAAGTTTCTCCTAAAGGAGATGTTAGTTATATCTAGTAAATGATTACAGTAAGCATTTATCTCAATAGTGCTCACATGCTACTAAGTATTCAATAATAAAACTTTTCAAATATTGCTATCACAACTATAGTGTTTAGCAGTTATCAAACTTGATATGTGTAAATTTGAATGTTATCAATTTAATCAATCAAACCTGGAACCTGGAGTCTTGTCCTCAAGAATGAGTGTGTTGTTTTTCTTTCGAGTCTCCTTCACTCAAGATAAGTATTTTCTTCAACCTGCCCTCTATACTAAGACAATATGCTATCTTGACAGAAATCTAAGTTAGGGAATAAACTCTGTAATCTCAACTTTAATCAATCTAATACTTTGACTTTAATTTTGACCAATGGTTAGTATGATAACTTCAACAGATCAAAATGCAACCTGGATATTCATAAGATTACAATAATGCCATAACAAGTAGAGGCATATCAAAGTAATCAAACCTGGGGTGCATGGTTCCTCTGAATGTGCTGGATCTACAATTGTTGTTTAGACAAAAGATCCTTTCTCTTGCAAATACCCTTTAGAATAATGATACAGTTTGAACATATGTAAGTACATACCTCTGACGGTATCGACAGGTAGTGGCACCATTCGACAACAACGACAATAAATAACAAACCTTTAAAACTTCAAAGGTGTTGGAACTTGTAATTTAAAGGTAGCTGGAGATTTGCTAGGATAAGGCGCACTAGGACAATAAAAATCAGTCCCAACTCTTCACAAAAACTTTCACTACAACTGGTGCTGCAAATGGCATGAAGGAATTGGCACTGCAACTGCAACTGATACTGCAACTTAGGGTTTTATGAGGAAACCCTAATTTTTCAAACTTCAAATTTCTGAATTCTGATCCAGGGACTAGATGCGCTCTCCTAGGGTGAGTTCCTAGGTGTGGTTACTTTCTCCAACGTCCTCAAACAAGGAAAACGTCACACTTAGGGTTTATGCAGAAACCCTAAGTGTGCAACAACGACAATACTGAAAACTGGATCTTGGAGAGGGTGCGCTGAAGCTAGCCACTTCTTATAAACTGTGAGTTGGTCTCTTTCAGGCTTGCTTTGATATCATGTTGAATTTTTACTTATACAACTAGCAGTTACGGTTCTTCTTTCATTATAATAAACATTTAGCACATTAGCTGCATAAATAAGATCATTGAAAGAGAGGCAATCACATAAACAATAGAGACACATAGATTATCTTGGGAAACCCTCATGGGGGAGAAAACCCAACAAAACTTCCTCAATATAGATAGACCAAAGACCGAACAAAAGATCCTCCTCTATTCCTTCACTAAGAAGAGTAGCGCACCACTTAACCAAGAAATACCAAGACACAGACCAAGAACCCTCCTTGACGTCACACTTAGCTGCAGTAGCAGTTCCTCCAAGACTTGCGCACTTCTTCATAGCTGCAAAGCTAGTGTGTGTGAATGTCCAAATGAGGCACTCGCCTCTCTTATAAATAGTGGTCTGGCCAGCCTATAACTAGGTCTTGGTTGGCCTGTCACTTTACCCTCTTAATTTACATTTAACTGTCAAGGCACAATAGGGCCTGTTGCCGACATAATACACACTTGCAAACGTGAGCAAAGTCCAACTCACTTAGTGTGTCCTTGGAGGCACAATGCCTAGGTTCACAGTCCACATTGTCACCTTGACTGGAACCTCTTCCTTCTAGGCTTACTCCTAGGGAAGCCAAGGGGGGTAGACCCTAGTTACTAGATGTGATTTAGCATTTATGTTCTAGGAGTTGGTTTTAATTTGTTAAAGGTTTAGGGGAAGACTAACCTATGATGCTAAGGCAGCAAATGCAAGATGCACAAGTACTTATGTCAAGCAAACCCTTTCTTAAGTCAACTAAGACTAGTGCCTAAAGGTTGGGCAAGGGGTCAACTAAGTTTAAGGGAGTTTAATTACAAAAGATTACAAGTATTACAAAGTTACAATTACTTCACAACAAAGATACAAATACTTACAATAATAAATGAAAGATATTACAACAATTATACAAGAGATACACAAGATACAAATAGACAAAATTAACCAATTGCCAAAGTGTGAGAATTAAAAGATATTCAAAAGTTAAGATCATTCACATAAGGCCAAGCATGCCCCAATAAGAATTGGACCGCTTTTCAATGGAAA
Source organism: Picea mariana (assembly GCA_032191745.1). Classification (NCBI taxonomy): domain Eukaryota; kingdom Viridiplantae; phylum Streptophyta; class Pinopsida; order Pinales; family Pinaceae; genus Picea; species Picea mariana. The sequence continues at coordinate 141,432 of JASDQU010790214.1, read as the reverse complement.
CCACTAAAACACTCAAGATCCAACAAGAGGATGCCTCCAAGTGGGATGCGCTATCTCTTGAGGGATCACACCATAAAGAGCATAAATTGAAAGATAAGAAATACTTGAAAAAAATGCTCAACAAAATCCACAGTTTTAACACTTAGATATTTAACCACACTTGCATAAAAAATAAAAGATGTATGTGTGCTTGCAATGTAGATTTCTAAACAACCATAAGATATGTCTCGAAAGAAAGTTTCCTAGAAGACTAAATGGTTAAGAGTGCTTAAAGATTTTATAAATTTTATTTACCCTCCTAACTAAGTGTCAAACCTTACTCCTCCTCCTATTGCCAAATAACTGCCGGATGCTCAAGATAGTAAGGCAACGAGGCCCACCCTAGCTTTCACGGTCAGCCCTAAAGTCTGAGTGCTTCCCAGAAAGGACACATCCTGTGCGCCGTGAGACAGTCCCCTACCTACACCTTCTGTTGTTTTCCTCAAACCCGTTTTAGATGGTGAAGATGGTGGAATCAGGTGTCCTAGTTGGTCTAATATATTGTTATGACTTAGGACTAAGTCTTAAGATGTGTTGTGAGTGTTTTAGATAAGTTTCAGGTGCCCAAAAATAGTGAAAACTGCCCAAAACCGAAACTTAAAATCACCGCTGTGAATGTGTTATAAATTATGAAATTGCAGCATGTAAACACATATGAACTTGTAAAGAGAAGTTGAAAATAGAGACATTCACATCATCATTTGATAATCCATAACATGTGCAAGATATATGAAAAATATGCTATGGCGAAGGCAAGAACAACTTGCCAATAACTACAACAAAATGTAAGATTATCACTACTTGGCTATGTGTTTATTGCATGAGAGAAACGTGCCAAGTAAAGATAGAAGCTTGCTGGAAGAAAATATGTGTTCCAACACCATGTAATTGCCCAAGAGTGCTTGCCAACTTAAATGAAAATGAAAGCTTGAAACAAAGAAACTTGCCCAATGAAAAATTTACTTTAAGACATCATTATCCAACCACATATGTATGTTGCATTTAGAGATGTACCATGGAAAGATGTGAGAGACTTAAAGCAAGTAAATGAGTTATGCCTCAAAGGCTTAAGCTACGATCTAGTGAGTAAATGATGTCTACCTCTAGAAAATTTTAAATCACATAACCATTAGCAAACAACCATCACATCACTAATCTAGCCATACGATATTGGGAGGTTTCTCTCCCAAGGTGTAGGCAACTTATTAAGAAATACTTTGAAAAAAGAACAATCAAACCACTCACAATGGCACAAGGTGGAGGCAAGCCTACCAATGTTGTTCCAAAGAGGGTTGTAAATAAAAACTAACAACTATTATTAGAACATACTAGCCACACAACCTTGTCCTAATGACAAGTGGGGCAAGAAATAAAGAATGCAAAAAAATTTATGTCATAGCCCAACGATTTTGGGGGGTTGGCTGAGCCAATCACTCTCCCAAGGTGTAGGCACTAACTAATTACAGAAAATAAATTACAAAGGCTGAAATACAACAATAGAATGCAAGCCTCAAGGGAACTTTTCGGGGGCTTGCTACAATACTAGAAATGAGTGAGAGAAAAGAGAGATTTGTTACCCACTCAAAGGTTGATCTTTTGATGTGTTGTGTGGGTGAATTTCAGTAGCATATCCCCTTGTTTTTGGTAAGAACCTGCAAAAACCAGCAAGCAAATGCTTGCTGGAAATGCTACATAACACAACAAAGCTAAGAATTTTTTTTGTTTTTTACGCAGAATTTTTTTACATAAAAACACCCAAATGAAAGTAAAATTATTTGACCTATCTAAGATGGTTATTAAATTGAAATATAAATGAAATGAGTGTAGAAATATAGGACTAAGTAAAGCTAGAAGTTTAAGAAGGCCTTGAGGGAAGACTCCTTCTTGAGGCTTTCCCAACAAATCCTTGAAGTAAACCTGCAAAACTCAAGACAAATTGTGAAGCATGGAAGTAGATAATATGTGTAGATAAACTAACAATCTGAAATACTTCAAACAACTAGCTATCCAACATAAATAAATCAGCGAGAATACTTTTTGCTAATCTACCCAAATAAACTACTTTACTCAAGATCTACTCAACACTACACAATAAACTCAAAAATCACAATATCACCTCATATGATAGAATGCAACTAGAATACTTTTGGTGATTCAAAATCCTCCAAAGCTTTATTAATCCAATGTGAGAGTGTTGCAGCAACAACTTGCTCCAAGACTCTCAAGAGCAAATGAAGTGAAATGCAAGATGGCAAAAGCAAGAGAGTGGGGCGAAATTTCAGTAGAGTAACACTAGCTCAAAGATTGGTGAAGAAATGAGTGAGGAGAGGCTCTATTTATGCTTGGAGAGGCAAACTCACCCCTTTTGGATGAGATCCAAGTGTCAAATACCAAGCCAAAGGGAGCATCTCAAGGAGAGGGGCGCACCACTTAGGGGTTGGGTGAGGATTGATGACATGGAATGTGATGTGGAGTGTGTGGGACCAAGCAAGGATGAGGTGGTGGGCTAGGAAGGGTGCACGACTCATGGGAGGGGCCCACAAGTCATTTAAATGACATTTCCTAAGGTTTATGTGTGAGGGGGGGTGCAAATCCCCGTAGGGGCGTGTGTGTTTTAGCAAGTGAGTGGGTGAGGGAGCATGTAAAGGGTTAGGATGTGGTTGGGTAGGTTAGGTGTCATCCCTCTTGCCTTTTATGAAATATCCCTGATCCGGATGATCAAGATATTCGCTGCAAATCTGATACACTGGGGGTTTCTGGATGCGTTTTAGGGTTTGATGTAGATTGTCTTGTTTAAAGTGTTTGCATGTCAGTTATTATTGTTGCATGTAAGTTCTCAGAGTTGCATGTAGCATAACAAATGTATTA
>JASDQU010790214.1:124818-135737 GCA_032191745.1 Picea mariana | reverse complement strand
TTAGGCTTAAGTGACTTTTCCTAAGTATTTTGGCTTAATTCATCGTTTAGCCATTAATTCCTCCTTATTTCTCCATCTTGTTCCCTGTTTGTGCCTGACTATAGTCTACGGGAACATATAGACTACTAAGTCACTCCCTGCTGGCCTAATCTTGGGGATGGGACATCACATTTTATCCATCTTAACATTACCCCATTAACTCAAAATTACAAAAATTACATTTCGGCAATGTCATACTTAGCAATTAAAATTGTTGTTTTAACTGACTGACACTCCGGGTGGACAAATGCCTAGCAAAACTTGTCCGACTGAGCTGAAACTTGGCCCAAGGGTGTAGGGGGTGCCTTTCCATTTCTTTTGAGCACAAATACCCCTAGCAAAAACCCAAGGACCTAGTTTTTACAATAATTGCTCAAAAACAATTAATTAATTAAATAATTAAAATCCCAACTTTAGGAAAATTAATTAATTAAAAAAAAACTATCTAGACTCGACGGAATTCCGTGAAACTTTCTAAGATGTCTTACATGGTCATTTACATCATTCCTAAACAATAGCTACCAGAGGATGAGACCATTAGAACGTCGTTCACCACTTTGGAGGACTTATTGCAGGTGTGAGGGAAAAACTCAAGGGAAATCAACCAGGCTGAAAAGCCCAATTGATAACCTGAGGATAAAAAACCCTCGGTGAAAAGAGCTCTCCCAATGAAAACATCCCAAGGTACTTGACCTCACTATGATCCATGCAGACCTATTACATTATTAACCCACGCAGGGGTGTGAAAATTCCGTTTACAAAATTTTGTGCTGGAGGCATAAATTGCCCAGTAGAACCAAACCGTCTTTGACATATTTGCATCTGATGATGCATATCTTCATGGCACATGGAGTTGACCCCCTAGTTGAATAGGCGGTCAACAGGGCCAACTTTTTCTAAGGCATAATAGGGCGTAATTAAATATAATATAATAATATTATTCAACTCTTTCTCAGGTAGAATATTCTTCGAAGTTACAATATTTCAACAATCCAAACATCAACATTCCCTCTCAACGAGGGAGACATTCTTCATCATGCCAAAGCTTGTCTCTGAAGTATACAAACTTCACTCTAGACTCATGACCCCTGTTTGTCAGTCTTGGGAGATGTCTCTCTCCCACTTGAACTGAGAGGAAACTCCCTCTGTGGCTCTTCCTTTGAGTCAATTGACTCTCTTTGAGATCAGGCTCACTCTGGTTCCGCATGTGATAGCATCTAACATCTTTAAGTCTTTATAATTCCAAGTCAAATCACCATGACTAAGGACAAAGATCACACCAAGGCCATTTACCACAGGTACACCCCTGTGAGTGAATGTCAACCCAATGCTATTTGATACATGGAAAGCACCTCGAGTCCATATCACTCCTTGTCATGATCAAGGAAGGACTACGCTTGGGCCCATTTATCACAAGTACACCCTTGTGATAAATGTATCCTATCTCCATTGGTTTGCAGCCCAATCTAGGAGAAGGTCCGCCCGATGCTTACTGGGGCCATTCACCTGTGTTTATATACGTTGTTGCCGCCTTTATACACACTTGGGTAACGTGGAAGAGATATTCAATCCACTCGGTGTGTCCTTGGGGGCAAGTTAGAGTTAAAGTGTTGTCGCCTAATCCACAACTCCTCTGTCTAGGCCAACTTCTAGTGAAGCCAAGGGGGGTAGCCCCTAAAGAAAATAATCTAAGGCTCAAAACTAAATCTAAGCAATCCGTGTTCTAGGAGTTTATTGCAAAAGACAATACATGAAGTAAATCTATTCTAAGAGCATATATCAATCTAAATCTAAGCACAATTAGTATTCTAAGAGCATATATCAATCTAAATCTAAGCACAATTAGTATTCTAAGAGTTTATTGCAACAAGAACAAGATAATCAAATATCAATCTACACTAACAACATATATCATTCATTCATTCACTACAAATGCTTATAAAAAGGTTTTTCAAAACTTAAGAGATACTTGCATGAAAGATAATGGAAGAAATACTGATACTTGCAAGTAAATAAGCAAATGATAAACTTCAAGATAAAATGGAAATGCTTTACAAATAATTGAAGCAAATGGCTTAAAAGTAAAATAATGAGACCAATGCCAAATATTGAAATATGTGTAATGTTGTTGAGATGAAGATTGTCGTGTACAAAGTCGTCGTAAATTTTCGATTAAAGTTTATTAATGTTTATGTGAAAGTGACTTGTGCAATGTGTGCAAAGTGTTACTGAAAAGAAAAACTATTCTAGATGTGGCCTCCAAGAGGCTATTCCTTAGAATGGAGGCTGAGCTTGCCGAATATCCAACAGGGAGAGTATCCCTCCGATTTTGCTGAAATGTAAATGTCAAATGAGTGAAATGTAAGTGTCAAATGAGTGTAAAGAAATGATAAATCATAATTATAAGTAGCCCAAGGTAAAGATGCGAGGTAGGATTTTTAACTTTTTAATAAATTGTTTTTATTTTTTTTAATTTTAAGTCTTATTAGGAAAAAATTTAGGGGGGACGCCCAAGAGTCCCCCTTTGGAGGGGGTGGGTCCAAAAGCCCCCCTTTTCGAGGGGGGATGCCCATAAGCCCCCCTTTTTGAGGGGGGATGCCTAGAAGCACCCCTTTTGGGGAAATGCGCCCCCCACACTAGGGAAACGCACCCCCCTGCGTCTCCTCACGTTTCCTCAAAAGGGGGACTTGGGGAAACGTTTTCCCAGGCGCACCGCCATCCCGGGTGCGTGGGAAATGTGGGGGACGCGCCCTCGTGGAACACTGCCTGTAACATAGTTCCTTAGGTGGCCTTCAATCCCTTTATCATTCATTTTAGTCAAGAGAGACCTTGAAGGACTCTTTTCAAATGCAATCAGGAAATTGCCAAACTTCTTCATTCTATAAATAATCTCATTCCAAATAGATGCTTCATTTGATCCCACAAATCCTCTCAAATGTGACGAATTCCTTGGTCTAGGCCAATCCTGGATTGCCTTGGTTTTCTCCTCATCAACACTAACCCTCTGAGCATTAATCTTATGCCACAAATACATAGTTTCAGTCAAACCATACTCACATTTTGATACCTTGGCGTAAAATGAATGTTTCTCAAGTATGTCAAACACCTCATCTATGTGCTTCAAGTGATCCTCCCATGCCCTACTGTAGATCAATATGTCATCAAAGAAAACCCAAACAATTTTCCTCAATTGTAGAATGAATACCTATTTCATACATGGCTAGAAGGAAGCAGGGACATTAGCCAACTCAAATGGCATGACCAAAAACTCATGACGCCCATAGTGACACCTGAAATCCACCTCATACTCATTCTTCTCTCTCATCCCGATTTGATGGTACCCCGGACACAAGTCAATCTTAGAGTGGTAGACTGAGCCATGAAGCTCATCTTTCAACCCATCGATCCTGGGTAAACCAAACTCAATGGCATGCTTGAAACCTCTGTCAGGAGGTCTCCTTGGAGGAATCTTTCCAAAAACCTAGTCATGTTTGCTCACCCATGATTGTATGTCTCCATGATAGGGATGGCTACTAACTGAAGACTTCTTGGCCGTAATCATACACTCTCTTGCACAAGCTATGTCCTTGTGCCTGCATGTGCCCTCCATCTGCTTGGTTGAAACAACCTTAGGAGCACCATTGGCCATGCCCCTAAGAACCACCTTCTTACCATCCGCTGCCTTGAACTCCAACTACATTGTTTTGTAGTTGACATAATATTTTCCCAGGGAAATAAGCCACTGAACACCCAAGATGACATTGGTGTCTGCCAGTTCAACTACTTAGAAGTGATCTGTCACAGTGTAGTTGCCCCACATCACATCCAACTGCAGAATCTTCTGTGTGCAAGTCATATTGGGCCGACCAACTACTACTACATCCAACCCTTCAAAGTCCTCTGTAGGAATGCCCCTCCTAGCCACCAAAGTTGAGTCAATGAAGTTGTGGGTTGCCCCACCGTCAATCAAAACCGTGACACGCTGTCCCTATACTACTCCACAATTCTTGAAAGCGTGAAATCGAGGAACACCTGCTAGAGTGGCAATAGTCCCACCGTTAGCCTCCACATGTGGCTTCTCCTCATCCGTTCTACTATGCTCTCCACCTTGAGCCTGCTGTAATGTCCCCCACCTCTTGATGAAGAGGTTGTGAGAGAATTGGTAGTCTAGTTGTCCCCACTAGACTATAGTCTCATGCATCATGGAGACCAAGACACGCCAAAGCACTTACCTAAGCACAACGTTATATTTTTAAGTTGACTTTGGGAGAAAAGGTAAAATGAAGAAGAGAAAAGAACATGTGTGGAAAAGATAGGAGTTAACACCCAGGGTTAACTAACTCAACAGAGAATTAGATCAGAGGTATAAAAGAAAGGAAGGGCGCATCTCTCACTCATTCTGGATTATTATTACTGTTATCCCCCAGTTTAGGGATAACTAAGGAGATCATGTCTCGAGGCCCACAGGTCTTAGACATGGAGTACCGAGAGCCAGATCGACTTGAGCATGGCCCTGGAGGGCCCATCTTTTCATTCTTCAGCGCCTCCACTTTGTCAGCAGTAGCAACATCCATCACCTCGGCCTGGTCCTGTAGCAGAGATGGATCTTGCTCCATGAGGTAATGAGTCCGGGTATCATGGTATGTGTCACTCTGATCCCCAAAACCTTTGAATATGTGCATTCAATTCTTTTTGCTTCTAATGGGTGCTTGGATCTTATACCTCTCCACTTGACCATACTTGGGGGGAGTGACAGGATGCCCTAGTAAGCTGGTACCCATAGGGTTTGAGTTGCCACTGGGGGGATTTATGAAAGGCCATCATCCGCTCCCACCATCCCTACCACTTTTCATCTCTTTCCCACTCATCCATCCCATTACACTGGTTCGGGCATTGGGTTGGCCAAATATTTAAGGGTTGTACCTTACCTTGTGGGAAGAAGGGGCTAAAGGCCCATGGGGTAAAAGTAGTTGGCAAAAGACAAAATCCAAAGAATGAAAACCTTGAGATGCTTCGCCCAGGGATCCTCGAGAAAGCAATAAAAAGCTTCTCAGCAAGAAACAGAGGGACCCATAAAAATAATAAAACAAGACCTAGTTAGAGGATAGGGGGTCTCATCACGAGCCAGCCTATTAGGTCCATGGGCATGTAGCGGTATGACACTACCAACAGCTGGTCACCATGCCAGGGTAGTGGCTCTTGGTGGCATAACCAAGAGAAAGGGGTCCTCATCACGAGCCAACCTTCTTATTTCCGTAAAATGCTTGTGTGTAACATTGCCACCACTGGTCACCACGCCAGGGCAGTGTCCCCTAACTAGCTTCTTGAAATAAAACGCAAAAAGAACAAAGACAAAAGGCATGAATGGGCTTGGAAACATTTGCATCCATGACAGGTGTGGCTCACCCTCTATAGAGGCACCCACAGGTAAGCCATACATTTCCCTGCTATCACTGCACCCCTTTCCCAAGACATCCCTTACCACCTCATCCACTCACATGGCCTAGGTTTGAATTCTCCCGAAAACATCCCACATCCAATGAGCATTAGCCCAATAGGACGTCCTAGCGTTTCCTTCAAATTTGGCTTGTAGATTAGTATAATGTCTTTGAGCACTTGTCCGGGTAAAGGGGGTTTTATGCACATGTTTAATAAACTTGATGATTAGATGTGATTGACATTGCTATGATCCCTATGACTTATGAGCCCATGGAGGGCGTATCTGTTGATGTTACAGGACCACACCCGATGGACAGGTACTCGATGGACAGTTACACATGGGGAGATGATTAGTTCGGACCTCCATGGGGCTAAAAGCCCACCAAATGGATGTTGAGACCCCAACAAGGGGCAGGGACAGGGCAGAGGATTGCATTAGAGAGAGAGGAGGATGTTTCACCAAGGGCAGCCTGGCAAGCCTAGACCCAGGGGGGTTGTGCCCTTTCCATCGTGATTTAGGCCTTGGAAGGCCCATGACGTCACCCAGGTCACCCATGACGTCATCCAATGTTTTGGGGTGTTTTGGAGGCAGTTGTGTGCCAAGTGGCACGTGTGGCAGGTTCCTGAGGCCCAAGGAGGCCTAACGTTTTGCTCCAGGAGGCCAACGTTGCCCTTAAAAGTTCTAACGTCACCCTAAAAGGGCATGATGTCATCATTTATGCTTGATTTTGGGTTTTAATTGTGACATTTAATGTAAAACAATATTTTTGATGTAAACTGGCCGTGTCGACCTTTTTGGATCTAAAGTGTAATTAAAGGTCAATGTTATTGTATAAATAGAGAGTCTAAACTCTCATTTTTTCATCATCTTTCACTCACACTTGTGTGAGGTCTGAAATTTGCGCCCTATTTAGGGTTTTTGGACTGAAATTTAGTCCGCACGTGTTGAAGGAGGGCTATTTTTTGTGATTTTGGCATTTTTCTTGGTGGAAAGTCTACAACTAGGTGATGTGCTAGATTATGCTTGGTGAATGTAAGTAAAATTCTTTTTTCTTTTTTCTTTTGAATGGTTATAGTATCTTTACTTTGCATTTTGCTAAAGCTTATGAAATTGATAGCCTAAACCCTAGGGATCAAGCACATGTTATTGTCCTTGTTCTAATTTGCTATCCACCTACTAGATTGTGCCAAGGAGCCATTTTCTTGAAGCCATTGCTAGGGGCCTTGCCATTGCAACACCCTAGCATTTGTTACTTCATCCTAGCCTATTTTACTTCATCATTGAGTTAAAGAAGGAGGAAAATCTACTAAGGCCTAGGGTTACCTACACCTTAGTAGTCGTTTTCCCCTAGGGTTTGGTGGTTGAAGCCTTGGCTTACCAACACTTCATCCATCAACTCCTCTTGTCTTTGGCTCTCCCATTATCATTTTGCTCATTAAATTTTTGCAGCCACTTATTGACTCCATTTGCCCTAAGAAAGCACTAGTCGAAGACCTCTCTCTCTTGAGTGTTTTGATCACAACCTTCAATACTTAAATCTTTGAACAAACTACTAACACCTTCTAACCCTAGATTAGATTGATCTACTAACATTATTGCCGCCATTAATAAAGTAAGCTACAGCCATATTTTGCAGCATTTAAAGCTTCTAAAAGAAATTGAAAAGGTTGGCTAATGCATTGCCTTATTTGCTTCTGATGAATGATAGTGTTATGACATTAATGATTGATTATTCCTGCTCGTTTTGAAGCTTTTCTAAGGCATTAATTGTGAAGTATTGTCTTGTGATTATTGTTGCTACACATCTTTGTTTACCAATGTTACAAAAATCATTTCGGCGAAAAAATCGTTGGGGTCCAGAAAACATCGTTTCGTAAAAATCGCCAAGATATTGACAAAACATCACCAATATATTGGCAAACTTAAAAATCGATTTTTCCCGATTTTTTTCCAATTTTTCCGATTTTTTCAAATTTTCCGTTTTTTCTCGATTTTTTTCGATTTTTTCCCAGGGCACAGATGTATGGGTAAGGGCAAGGCCCATTATATTGAGGTAATTTCTGATGATGATGAGGAGGAAGATTTCGGCCTTATCCAGAATATAGAAGCAAATCCACCTAGAGTAGACCCTACAAAAAATGAAGAAGGGGAAGAAACAGGTTCCGACCTTACAGTAGACAAGAAGGTTACAATAAAATCAATTAGTGGGCTGCCTAAATTCAATACCTTCACAATGAGAGGAGTGCTTCAGGCACAGAAGGTTTCGATACTCATTGATGGGGGAGCTTCACACAACTTCATAGATTCAGCCTTACTGAAAAGAAGGCATATACCTACAATGGAGTTTGAGGGATTTCGTGTGGAGGTAGCAGGTGGGCGCACCATGCCTTGTGACAGGTACATTCCAGTGATGAAGCTTACCTTGGGTAGGCATGACTTGGCACAAGACTTTTTTGTGATGGACCTACCAGACACTAATATCATTCTAGGAGTCCAGTGGCTTAGTACAATGGGACCCATCACCATCAACTACAAAACCATGGAAATGTCCTTCAATGAAGAAAGTGGAAAAAAGGTGATGCTTAGGGGGATGACAGGTAATACACCTAGAGTGGTGACAACAAAATGCATGGAAGCTATTTGCAGAAGAGAAGACATTGTATATGTAGCAGAATGCGGAATCTCAATACAAGTAGACAAGGAAGGGCGCTCTCACTACTCACCGGATATTCAGATAATCATTGACATGCATAGCAAGGTCTTTGGACCAATCCCACCAGGAGCCCCACCTGATAGAGGGTTTGAGCATATGATAGAATTGGAGGAGGGAGCAAAACCAGTCATCACTACTTCTTATAGCCACCCAAAAGGTATAAGGACGAAATTGAAAAGGCTATCAAGGAACTTTAGACATGGATCACATCAGGCCAAGTTCTAGTCCTTTTGCATCTTCAGTAGTGTTGGTAAAGAAGAAAGATGGGACAATGCGCATGTGCATTGATTTCAGGGCGTTGAACAAAAAAAACATCAAGAACAGATACCCCATCCCTAGGATTGATGAGCTATTGGATGAGCTTCATGGGGTTGTTTACTTCACAAAAATAGACTTGCGCTTTGGCTATCATCATATCAAAATGAGGGAGCAAGATGTACCCAAAACAACTTTTCGATGCCATTATGGTCACTACGAATTCTTGGTTATGTCCTTTGGGCTAACTAATGCGCCAACAACCTTCCAATCTTGTATGAATCATGTTTTCAACAAGCAGTTGAGGAAATTCCTCTTGGTTTTCTTTGATGATTTGCTGATATATAGCAAAACGTGGGAGGAACATCTTCAGCATGTAGAGCATATATTGGCTATCATGGAAGGACAATCCTTATATGCCAAAGAATCTAAATGTGAATTTGTCATGACATAAGTTCTTTATTTGGGGCACATCATTGGAGTGAAAGGAGTACACGTGCACCAAGAGAAGATACAAGCCATACTTGACTGGCCAACACCCAAGACTCTTACTGAATTAAAGGGATTTCTTGGCATCTGTTGTTACTACAGGAGGTTTGTAAAAGGCTTCTCCCAACTTTGCGCACCATTGATAGATTTGACCAGAAAGGGCGCATTTAAGTGGAGCTAAGATGCATAGGTGACTTTTGACAGGATGAAGAAGGTAATGAGCACTTGCCTGGTACTTTCATTACCAGGTTTTGCGCAGCCCTTCATATTGGAGTGTGATGCCTTGGGAGAGGGCATTGGAGTAGTACTTATGCAGAATAGGCACCCCATTTCCTATGAGAGCCGAAAACTGAGGGGTTCTGAGTTGCTCTACACTATTTATGACAAAGAGCTGTTAGCCATCATGCATGCATTGGCTAAGTTCAGGCAATATTTGGTTGGGGAAAAATTTGTTGTGAGGACAGATCACAATAGCCTCAAGTACTTTTTGGACCAAAAATACTTAAATGAAAGACAACAGAAATGGGTTAGCAAGATCCAGGCCTATGACTTTGACATTGAATATGTCAAGGGGAAAAATAATGTGGTGGCCTATGAAACATGATTCGTTGAAAACCCCCCTCGTGTCTCGAATCCAACGTGGGGACACGGATTCGACCTAATTCGTGTCCGACATGAATTTAGGTCGTGTCCTTCACACGTGACACGACCTAAATTCGTGTCGGACACGAATTAGGATGGTGTCCCAATTTCCTAACATGTGTCATGGAAAAAGGAGGCCCGCCCCCTCTAAAAAACATATTTCTCATTCATTTTCTCATTGTTTTCTCAACAGGTCACGGTGTGGGCGATTTTGGTGAGCAAGGAAGAGGTTTTTGTGCAGGTTTGAGAGCATTGCAAGTGTTTCCAAGTGGATTTGAGGACCAAACTGCAGGTTTTTTTCTACAACAGTGATATTTCTTCCTCCTCCAACAAAACTGATGGCTCAATCATCAAAGACAGCAGCAAAAGGGCAAAGGAAAGGGAAGAATCCCAATGTTGGTGTTCCTCCTCCAACAAATTTAGTACCCTCTTTTAGTGTCCCATCTTCTGCAAGTGGAGCTGGAAGTGAAGCTTCAAATGATGGAAAAATCAGTAGGGTAGAAAAACAACAAAGTCAAGACAACAAATATCCATTGTGGAAGTATGTTACAAAGAAACAAGGAGATGGGGCCAAGGCAAAAGGGGGTGGGAATGTTTTGTGGACATGTGGCTTTTGCCATACTGATTTTACAAGCACTTATTACCGAGTTAAAGGCCATTTGTTGGGGCTTCCTTGTGGACTTGGAGCATGTAAATCAGTGAGTGCATCCAAAAAAAGAGAAATGGCAAAAGAGGATGCTATTGGCTTGGGAAAGGTGGCAGAAGCATCCAAGAAAATCCAAAATGATGATCCTCTTCCATTCTTGAAGAAGCCATCTAGCAATTTTAAATTTGGGAGTGGGAGTGCAACTCAAGTTACTCAACAAGCAAGAAAGAGGGGGGCAACTGGTCCAATGGACAAGATATTTTAGCGAGAGAAGCGAGAAGAGGTTGATCTTACCATTGGTTTATTTTTCTATCTCAACTTCATTTCCTTCAATGTTGCACGGTCTCCTTTGTTTCTTGACATGTGTAGAGCTCTAATTGATCAGGCTCCAGTCGGATATGTTCCTCCTAATTCAGAGGAGCTTAGAACCACATTGTTGGTGAAGGCAAAGAAGGAGGTGGATAAAATCCTACAACCTATCAAATCAGCATGGCCCTCAATCGGTGTTAGTATTGTTTCTGATGGTTGGACAGATGCAACACGCCATCCACTCATCAACTTCATGGTGTCTTCCCTGAATGGAGCAGTCTTCTTGAAAGCGGTGGATGCTCTTGGAAAATACAAGGATGCACAATATATGGGTGAGTTGTTCATTAAGGTTATTGAAGATGTAGGTGTTGATTCTTGTGTGCAAA
>JASDQU010790214.1:97325-120210 GCA_032191745.1 Picea mariana | reverse complement strand
TTTTTTTAGATATATATATATATATATATATATATATATATATATATATATATATATATAAACATGTCCTCCGTGTCCTGTTGTCGAGGTCAAAATTTCACGTGTCAGACACTCGTATTTCCGCGTCCTCCGTGTCTCGTGTCATCGTGTCAGGTGACTTAGGTGGTGGCGGATGCCTTGTCCAGAAGACCCTCAGTCTATGCCATGACAGATATTTCAGTTGATTGGAAAGCACACCTCTTGGTGGAATACTAAAAAAAAAGGTTTGCTTGTGAGTTGATGGATGGGAAGGTACAGGATGACAACTTTAGGTTTGTGGATGATGTCATATACAATAAGGGCCGAATCTTCCTAGTTCTTGGATCAATTTTCAAAGGAAGAGTATTACAAGCATGTCATGATTCACCATTGACAGAGTATCAGGGGTTTGTCAAAACATACATACAGATAAGGGAGAGATTCGCATGGAAGGGGATGAAGGAAGATGTGATGCGCTATATCAAGGAATGCACCACCTGCCAGGAGAACAAGGACAAACACACTCATCCATTTGGTTTACTGCAACCACTCCCTAGCATAAATGGGACAGTATATCAATGGATTTCCTCATCGGGTTGCCCAAGGTCCAGGGAAAGGATTGCATTTTTGTAGTTGTGGATAGATTAACCAAATTTGCTCATTTCTTTGCCATTGCCACAGATTTAAGTGCTTCACAGGTTGCTGACTTATTTTTCAGAGAGATCTTTAGGTTGCATGGTTTACCCAAAACCATTGTGAGTGACAGGGATAGCAGGTTCATGAGCACCTTTTGGCAGGAGCTATTCAGGTTAGTAGGTACGACCTTGACCCCCAACACTAGCTATCATCCTCAAAATGATGGCTAAACCGAGATAGTCAACAAATGGGTTGAAGTCTACCTTCGGAATTATGTTTCAAGAAAGCATAAGGCATGGGTTAAGTGGCTTCATATAGGAGAATATTGCTACAACACCACCTATCACATGTCTATCGGTATGTCACCTTTCAGGGCCTTATATAGCTATGATCCCCTCACCTTTTTGGAGATTGTCTTTGATGACAGTAGAGCTCTTTTGGGACAGGATTGGGTTCAACAGAGTCGGGATATACTCAGAGAGCTTAAAGACCACTTGCAAAGGGCACAGAATCAACAAAAGGTACAAGCAGATAAGCACAGGGTGGAGCGCACATTTGAGGTTGGTGACTTGGTATATTTGAGACTCCAACCATATAGACAAGCCTCTATTAAGAGAAGTGGCACATAAAAGCTTCAACCACGCTTCTTTGGACCGTACAGGGTAAACAGGAAGGTAGGGGCTGTGGCATATGAGCTTGATCTACCCCAGGGCAGCAAAATACACAATGTCTTTCACGTATCCTGCCTAAAATGAGCCATAGGGAAGCACATCACTCCCATTGAAGAACTACCCCCTTTGGATGAGGAGGGGCAATTGATACTGGTTCCAGAGGAAGTATTAGAAGTAAGGAAGAAAAGGCTAAGGAAGAGGAGCATCGGGGAATACTTGACTAGGTGGAAGAACTTACCTATAGAGGATGCTACTTGGGAAAGTGAACAGGTTCTTCAAGGGACAGGATCAGAATTGCTTGTGGGCAAGCAATTTCTAGTAGGGGAGATTGTAATGTCCCCCACCTCTTGATGAAGAGGTTGTGAGAGACTTAGTAGTCTAGTTGTCCCCACTAGACTATAGTCTCATGCATCACGGAGACCAAGACACCCCAAAGCACTTACCTAAGAACAATGTTATATTTTTAAGTTGACTTTGGGAGAAAAGGTAAAATGAAGAAAAGAAAAGAACATGTGTGGAAAAGCTAGGAGTTAACCCCAGGGGTTAACTAACTCAATAGAGAATTAGATTAGGGGTATAAAAGAAAGGAAGGGCGCATCTCTCACTCATTCTGGATTATTATTACATTTTGTATTTGGGCTCTTGAGCACAAAGGAGTTTTGAGGGTTTTGAGATTACAAACCCTAGAGATCAACTCGGTGGTGAAATATCCCACCTATCTTGATCCAAGCTTGGTCCCGGGGGTGCAATACTCCTCCCACACCATTCTACAATAGGTACAGGTTCCATCTATCAGCAAAGGAAGAGACAGTGCACAGCCTAAGGGGGTTTCCAGCAGGAGGGCGCACCATCTGAAGGAGAAGAGTTCGATCTAGGAAGAGGAGAAGGATTTTGGGCATAAAGACTTCTGAGTTTTCTCTATATGGCCTAGGCCATCATTTCTAGCCTATTTTGGAGGAGGTTTAGTTGTCATCTGATTTATCAGAGCTTGGCACGAATTGGAGAGAAGGAGGGCGCACTGCAGAAAAGACTTTCATCCATTTGGAGGGTCAGATCTTCATTATTCAGCTTGAGGCTCCACCGGGGGGTTTGTCTTGCCCCGATCTACAGTTCCAGCCATTTTGGTAGCATTTAGAGGTCTCTAGGAGAGAGGCCGAAATATTGAGTCTCTTCAACTATCCAGGAGGGCACAACTCAGTTAGAGGTTTCATCCATTGGAGGATCAGATCTTCACCATTTAGCTTGAGACTTCACCAAGGGGTTTGTCTTTCCCCGATCTACTATTCCAGCCATTTTCATAGCATTTGGAGGTCTCTAAGAGTGATGCCGAAATATTGAGTATATTCAGTTATCCAGAAGGGCGCAACTCAACTAGTGTAAATAAGAGAGGCCAACGCCTCATTTGTTCACTCACTCACTTGATCATCAGAGCGCAAGTTTGGAGCTGCAGTTGGAGAAGAAGAGAGAGAGAGAGAGGCGCACTACTTGGGAGAGGACTTTCTGTATTGTTTGGTTTATTCTCTTGGCATTGTATTGGCTATCTATATTAAGGAAGTTTCTGCTGGGTTTTCTCCCCCACGAGGGTTTCCCAGGATAAATGATGTGTCTCTTGTGATTGTGTATTTCTCAGTGATCCTATCTATGCTATGGTTATCTAGTAAATTGAAAAGAAACCTAATAATAGCAACTAGGTTCCCAATGGCAAGAAGTCAAGGATGGCCTGGGTTACTATTTACTTGGATCAACTATGTATGATTCCCGGTTACCAATCAAGTTGATTCTTAATAGCTAAGTGCAAATCTGATTTTATGATATTTTGGTGAAGTGAAATTAGGATTTGTGAGATGTTTCTTATGTGTATTAACTCCCTTTAATTTCCAGATCTGAAAAGTAACTAATTGCTGTTGTAAACTTATCTTTAAGATGAGTTAATTTGGACCAGCACTCAAGTTTTTCACAGCAGATTGTTTTAGTCTTTAATTAGATATGAAATTGAGTGAATCTAAGGCTAAAACACACGTAAATCTGGAAAATTATGGCCACTTACTAAATCTGAAAATTACATCAACAAGACAGCCATGCAAGATGATTTAATTACCCTAATTAAATGCAGATTTTTTGGGACAGCAAGATAGATTTCCACAAAATATAATTTCGAGATCAAAACAAACGGAATCTACCCATCGATCTATGGTTTCCACGGCTGCATTTTTGTGTAGAGAAATTTCCAGATCTACAAAAAAGAAAGAGTGAAATTTAATTTTGTTTGGCTTAGAAGAAGTGACTAGTGGCTAGCTACCAAATTTGGGCATATGGGGTCAAGTAAGGCACTTCGTGAAAGCTTAAGGTGGACTAAAAAGATTGATAGGGATGAAGAGCTCAAAACCTATCGAGTCATTTTAGTATTTTAAGTGATTTCAGAATTGTCCAAGGAAAATCCTAAAACAAAGATTTTCACTAATCTTGAGAGGGCACCTAATATGCAAGAGATAAGAGGGCATACAACCAAGGCTTGAGAAATATAACCACACTTAACTATTCCAATGATAAATACCACATAATTCAAGAGCTAGGGGTCATCATTCATTGCTCCACATGTGTGCCTTTAGAGGGAGTGCTTAGCATTGAGTTACCATTCCTTGAGCCTCTTTTTCTTACTACCCCTTTCTTCTTTTCTTCTTATTTTCGTAGTCTCTTCTTTCCTCTTTTTTGTTTATTTGAGAATGGAACGTGGGGAAATTGGGATTTATAGAAAGGTGGCATGGCTCGTATGCATAATATGACTTTAGTTGTTTCTGCCTCGACCATTTTTTACCTCTTTGATTTTTTTTATTCAGGCATTTCATACATGGGACTTTTTTTTTCATTTTGGACCTTGCTACATGATATATGATAAGTCAATCATGAAAGAGGAAATGATGAAAATGCATGAAGATGGTAATGAAATGATAGGGTGTGAAAAATGGCTAGGGAAAATGACATGAAAGTTGAAACACCTACCTAGGTCACTAGTAGTACAACCTGACTCATAATGTGACACACTTATCTAGAGGTAAATTATGAACACACCATTGTACAACCTAGGAAGAGAACAATTTAGAGTGTTATGAGTCATTATAGAATACACCAATGACAACATGGGTCATGACCCCCATCCAAAAGCAACATCATCATATTTGTGAAAGGAATAGCATAAGGTGCGGCACTATCTAGTACAATCTCCTACATCAATGGGGTTTAGTTGATCAATTGCTAGAATCATCTCTGGCAAATATCCATGTACAATGCGTAGATCTCATATGTGGAATTGCTAATTGGGATCAAAATCACAAGTGCATCGATCCTCTAGTTACCCATAGAAGCTAGGGGATAACAAGTCCTAAATTAATAAAGTCTTATGTCATAGTAATAAAGGGGATTACTATGACCATATGACCATTAAGTGAACGTAAAAGAAGTAATATAGTCTAAAAGTCATTTTGTTGTATTCTTTACTTTTTCCAAGGAAAACCTTGAGGGGAAACCCAAGGGTTGCATTCCCATGTTCGTGGATGGCATCCCTTGTAAAATTGTTGGTGTGGACTAGTGCACCTCACCTAAAGAGATTTGAACTGGGCACATGTCGTCACTGAACTAGCCAAATGCCCATATGACCATTATGACCATTAAGTGAGGGTTAAGGAAGTAATATAGTCTAATAGTCACATCATTGTATTCTATTTTTTTTTCCAAGGAAAACCTTGAGGGGAAACCTTAAAGGAATTTCCGATATGATCATTAAGTGAGAGTAAAAGAAGTAATATAGTCTAATAGTCATATCATTGTATTCTACCTTTGTTTCCAAGGAAAACCTTGAGGGGAAACCCAAGGGTTGCATTCCCATGTTCGTGGATGACATCCCTTGTAAACCTATCAACATAGACTAGTGCACTGCATCTAGGGAGATTTGAATTGGGCACATACTGGCATGGAACTAGCCAAATGCCTAGCAATGTTGGCAACAATCGATTGAGCTAACCACTTGGTCTAATATCATTGTATTTGTGAGGTGTTAGTATTTGGTAATACAATGCTATAGGTCCTAAATTAATGAAGTCTTATGTCATAGTAATAAAGGGGATTAAGACATGCTATTTTTAGTGAGGCATTATTTGTCTTATTCCAATGTTAGCTTGTACAGGTGATTGTCACCTTCCTTGAGATTATGTTGTACATCTGACTTTAATTTTTATGGAATAATACAATATACAATTCTCTCTCTTTCTCTATATGACTATGCTATACTTTGTGCACAAATTCTTATGGTGTTTTCTCTTATATGTATTGAATATATGATTTCTTGGCAGAGGTTCAATTTGAGCCAATCTCATTTGGATGATTTCTTTGGAGGACCAGCATTTTTAGCATGGGCAAGAATGGGGAACTTGCATGGGTAAAACTTTCAACCTTTGAAGTCATGCAGCAACTAGTGTCATTCTATGTAATGGAAAGTAGATGTGTATACTTGCTCTCTTTCTTGCGTTAATGTGTTTATTGTTGTTTATGCTTATGATGGCAGTGTACAAGACGAATGGACAACTAATGCTTAAGATTTAGTCTCTTTATTTTTTCTGCTTTGCATATTCATTTCTTTTGCTCGATCACATTTACCTTTTCGCACAACCAAATGGGATTATGAATTAGATGCCCCAAATAGAATCTGGAGTTGGAAATTATTTCTAGGTACTTTGGTAGAAAAGTCAGCTGTCTGAATTTGGCATGTGTGTAATTCTTAGCATTATTTTAATCTGGGATTAATCCCAAGATCACACTTGGGGGATCTTTGGGACATTATCATATGGTTTTACTTGAGATAGTTTTAGATAATGTCTTTCTTTGGAAGGTCTTATGTGCTGTTTTGGAGACAATATTTGACAATGTTACAGCTGGATGTGACAGTTGGGGAGGTCCTCTACCTCATAGCTGGCTTCAGAAACAGTTATTTTTGCAAAAGAAGATACTGTCTCGTATGCGGGAACTTGGCATGACACCTGGTATGAGTAGTCTAAAACCAATGTTTCTTGTTGTTTGCTGTTATTTTTACCCTTTGCTATGTGGAAAGTGTTTCTGTTAGCAAGAGTTGAATGTTGACAGGGATTACTTTGCCTGGTGCTAAAACTTCAAGCATTCTTGACATCTTTCCTTTCTCTAGAAGATTGACTAAATAAATAAGGTTGGAAGTCAATGCAGAAAGTTTCACCTAAAGTTTGCTCTTCCAGATAGCATCCTCTTGATGCATTATATACACACCCAGAGGCTAGAAATCTGGGATTTTATTTCCTTAATCTTGTGTTTCATCTGCAACATAATGGTACAGGCTTTGAGAACATTATCAAAGAAACTCAAGATTTGAAATCTAGTATTTTAAAACGAAAAATTGGTTCTTATATTAGTCAGAAAACAATATATACAAGAGAAGAGAAGAGGAGGATGTACAGAGTCCGGACACTATAACAGTTATCTTACTGCAGTTAAAGCTGAAATAAGGTTTGAATATGCAGTTAATGATTCGTTTTTGGCATCTCTAATGAGCAAAAACCTTTTGGCCTTGAGTTACACACATGCCTCATCCATCCACAGACTTTGAAAGGAAGAGTACAATCAGTTATCAATGGAGAAAACATAACAGAAACCTGGATACAATGCCACAGCCCATCATAAGGGGAAAGGATGAATGAGTTGGAGTCTCCAAGAAGAGCTGCTTTCCAATGAATGGTACCCTGGGTTATGTGAGCGAATTTTGCTGAACTAATTTCCAACATTGATGAGCAAACTGACACTTTCAAAGTATGTGTTTGAGAGTCTCAGCTTTGGGGCAGGAAGGATGGTTGTTAAGAAACAAAGGTAAAACATCCGATTCTTGCAATTATGTTTTACTTGCTAACATTCAACATTCTTTTGAACCTTAGAATTATCAAGAGGCCAAAGGATCCCTTGAATGGGAGATGTAATGCCCTCTTAAGGACTGTTGATATGTATTAAGTTTACTGCTGATATGTCTGTGTTTACTGTTGATGTGTTTTTGGGTTTATTTGGTTCATGACTTTTGTCAAACAGTTTGCAATGAACCCACCACAGTTTGGCTTACAAATGATATTTTAGTATACTCAATACAAAAACAACAATGAGGTTTATTGCAAATAATAACAATCTTATTCTATTTCTAATCAGCAGGGAAACCTCAACAAATACATTCTGAAATACAAATTATTTCTGACCTGTAGCAACAAGTCTTGAACAACATATAATGATTGGTACGACCTCTTGTTTAGACACATGATCTGCTGGTATTTTGGCATGATTTGCTGAGATAAATAGTTGGGACTGCTGGCAGCTAGATCTATACTGAGCGGCCCCCCTTTTTGACACACAATCTGCAGGTATAACCCTCACAAAGCCCACGTACAACAAAGGGAATGATACACCACATCTGTAAATAAATAGAGCGACCTCCTTGGGAATGCCATGAACTGCCAGCAAAGGGGACGATCTCTTTTAATCCCCACAATCTGATATATAGAGGTATGGACCTCTTTTAAATGCCCACGAACTGTATATAAGAGTGAGGCGGCCCCTCTTAAAAGCTCCCACGACCTGAATAATTGGTATGGCCTCTCCCAAAAGCTGCCTTGAGCTACAAATAATGAGCACGGTCTCTTCCCAAGCTTCCACGAATTGTAAAGGATGAGTATAACCTTCCCCAAGGCTGCCATGAGATGCAAACAATGAATACGACCTCTTCTTGTGCCTCTTACAACTGCAAATAAACAAAACGACATCCACAAAGCTTCTACAAACCCTGAAGATGCCACACGATTTGCCAGAATGATGTCGATCTCTTCTTCCACAATGAATCCAATGAGAGATCTATGTGATCTCTCCCTCTGATTAGCTAGGGTGGATTTGTTTCACCACCAAAACCAGTCGCTCAAGGGTTTCATGCCCCAAAGCCACCAAAAGCTACGAGAGCTCTCCAAAATCCAATTTTGATAAAATGATCATGAATAATGAGAATGAGCTCCCATTTGCACTTTAAATACCCTTTTTACCTTTTCCGCTCAATTAAATAATATAAAGTGATTTTAGTAAGTCTTTCTTCAATATTCCTCCAAGGTCACTTTATAACACCCTTTTAACTTCAAAAACATTATTTATTTCATTTTAAGACATTTCTGGGCATTGGAAATATCTTTTCATCATCCCAACATTTAAAGCTTTTCATGCCGGTTCCAACGAGCTATAACACTAAGTTGCCCCCTTAAATAATTTCATTAAAATAACAACCTTAGTGAAATTAATTAAATAATGCTCAATATCACTCCCAAATTACGGGAATGGTCGAAATGCATCGAAACCGAAAACTGACTGTGCATGAGTGATCCCGATGATGTAAGATGTTGAACAGACTTGACTGGGTGACTTACTAAAAAAAATACTCCCATCCAGAATCTTGGAGCCCAAATCGGAAGCCGGAAATAACATATGAAAGCATCATATAACTCCTCTAAACCATCTGAGCTCACTGGTAACATCAAATTACCCCTCTGATCAAGCTGACACAAACCCAGAAAGTCACCTCCAATTGCAGATGAAGAGACCCCGAAAATGGGGACATTACAGTGCACCCTTCCTAAAGATTGCTTGTCCTCAAGCAATGCCATCACAACTTTACAATCAACCGAATGAACCAAACTGAAATTGAGAATGATCCCAGGGTCCCAAACCAACCTGGAAGATGTGAAGCATCCTCTACTCAAAGCATTGTCCTGCAACACACTAACACAAGAAGCCTCCTGAATACTACCGATAAGTAGAGCAATCAGATATTGTAAAACTTGATCAACCCCTCAAAGAATTGTTCTTCTAGGATACCAATCCAATGCACCACAAGAGTAAACTCCTGAAAGTAAAAACTGGCTCTCTCATCTTTATCTGTTGATGAACTGCCAAACAATGTAATCCCAGGGTCCCAAGCTAGTCTTAGAAAGGAACCACCATGCTAACATTGCACCACTTTGATCATAACTGTCTGACCATCGTACCCAGATTGCATTCTCCTCTCCTGGAACCCCAAGCTGAAATGCCTGAAAGAGCTGAACCCACTACCATGAATCATATCATGCAAAGCCATCTTAGTGAAGTCAAATTCTGCAAATCCACTGCTAGACTCGACCCTCGGTATCGACAAAGAAAATCTGTTCCGCCATATAGAATGAGTCTCAACATCTCCTCTCATGACATTCCAAAAATGAAACAAACCAATCACTGTCACAACCATGTTAATAATTATCAAAATTTGAAGCAATATACCAATCAGATAGATTCCCGGATCCCACAGCCAAATTAGAAGTCCACCATCCCCAATACCCACTGACTCTCGCTGTGCTACGCTGATAACGATTGGAATCCAAATAAGCCAAGTCTTTGATTCCTGTTTTTGTATGCAACCATCTGGTGAAAACAAAGTAGGAGACCTGCAAGATTTGAATTCATCTTCTAAAGATGGAAGCACATCATACCAGAGTGATCTGTGTAATCTTTTATCTAACCCACCTTTATGTGCCATCAGAAACATAGTCAAATCATATGTATGTGGGCTGAAAGAAACTTGATGAGCATACCTCACCATGCAATCAAGGTAAAATTCACCCATTTGTGCCAATGGAATACCTGAATAGTCACTTGGATTCCATATTACCCCATTGCCATTGCATGCATTAGGAGGTGTCTCACAACTTAGATCATGAAGAGAAGATTTTGCATTAGCTCTGTAAGACTGTAAGCCTTCTCTGCAAACTTGATGACAATGATGACAGTTTTTCCATTAGTTTTGGCCCTGCAATCCTCACGAAAAAATGATGGGACAACATTATGAACTAACATACTATCCTCACAAGAATCCATCTCCTCACACGGATTATCAATAACAATCTTTGCATCACCAATATAGAGACTTGTGCATATTTCACTTGTGGATGCACTAAATGATTCTTTTTCATGGAAATCCGCTGTATCATTCTGCTCCCTTTTATTCTTATCCTGTGCACTCACTCCACTAGTGTTATCTGAACCTGGATCCTAGATTTATGTGTCCACATCTGTAATATACCCATTCCCACAATTAGTGGATGCATACACTTCCTTGTTGGCTAGTCCACAAGGTATATGCTCAACTATCTCATCTGTAGCTGTGAGTCTGTGACTTGGGCCTTCAATGGGCCCTCCAAAAGAGGCGGCTCCCGATCCCCATAATGCAAACTATGTGTATAATCATAAATTTTTGAGTCATACCTCTCTTCAAGTCCATGCAAATCTGAATGCTCCTCGTGCTTGACCACCACAAGAGGCTCTTTCCTCAAATCATGAGTACCTCTAACATCCTCATGTGTTATGGCTTCCATAGATGATTGAGTTTCTACTATGGATGATGAAGAATGTGCCAAACTCAACTCCACACAAGCTAATCAACCTGAATTTCTGATTCTTGAAGGGCCATTTGAGTGCTTTTCAAAAAATCCTTGGTAACCTTAAGCCCATCGGTAAGCTTATCAACTTCCTCTTCTTTCCCTTTTAGCGCATCAAAATAAATCTCATCAAACATGAGAATATGATCTCTATCTGAAAGTAGGTGTAGGTAATTAGATTTCATTACCACCAATGCTTCTCTGAGTGCCTGGAAATATGCAAGGTAAAGTTCTCCTTCAAAATTCTTATGTGTCCCTGGAGCCCTCCAACAACAATTTGCCATCAACTTATGAGTATCATCAAAATGTTTTACGACTGCAATAATCATTTCTTCACTTACTTTCGATTGCCTTGCCAAATGATGGGATCCATGGGAACTATCATCTTCATACAAATTTTTTGATTTGTATTCACAATCATGCTTGCAAAAATCAGCTCCCTCTTTGTCATCCTTCATGCATAACTCTCGAGAAATTAGATCAGCATCCAAGGGAAATTTATCCAACACCAAATCTTTATCATGATTAGGTGCTAACACACCCGAATCATCATAATCATCATTACTAAGATAAGATGTTGACAGTTGAATCATCATCATTAGCTGATTGGAAAACTTCATCATATGTGCTATCAATATGCCCATCATATGCACTGGTGGTGTTACCAGCCTCATAGGATAGCTCTAATGGTGTATTAAAAGCTGCTGTTTTTACAACCTCATTGCACACATCCTCAACATGAATAGATGCATGCACTTCTAAGAAGTCATCCTGGGGTTTTGTCAAACTTCCATCATGAGGTGAGGCATTCACATCACCAACCACTTCAGATTTGAACCCCTCTTCTTTCTTCCTGACTGATAAGTGAGGCTCCAACAATTTAGGATGCTCTAACAATGTTGTTAGATTCTTCTGATATCTTTGAAAGACCTGCGAAAGTTCTGCCATGAGTTCCTGATTTGTCTTCATCTTTCTTAAGCCAATGAATGCACCTTGATACCAAGTTACCACTGCTGAAATTGAAATGTATAAGTGCTGGTCACTTATCGGAAACAATTTGAAAATACCTTTTCACTGATTTCCCCTCAGGTTGGCAGGATGCACATCTTTGATACCTTTGTAATGTCCCTCTTAAGGACTGCTGATATGTATTAAGTTTATTGCTGATATGTCTGTGTTTATTGCTGATGTGTTTTTGGGTTTATTTGGCTCAGGACTTTTGTCAAACAGTTTGCAATGAACCCACCACAGTTTGACATACAAATGATATTTTACTATACTCAATACAAAAACAACAATGAGGTTTATTGCAAATAATAACAATCTTATTCCATCTCTAATCAACAGGGAAACCCCAACAAATACAATCTGAAATATAAATTATTTCTGACCTGTAGCAACAAGTCTTGGACAACATGTAATGATTGGTATGGCCTCTTGTTTAGACACACGATCTGCTGGTATTTTGGCACGATTTACTGAGATAAATAGATGGGACTGCTGGTAGCTAGATCCATACTGCACGACTCCCCTTTTTGATACACAATCTGCAGGTATAACCCGCACAAAACCCACGTACAACAAAGGTAATGATACACCAGATCTGTAAATAAAGAGAGCGACCTCCTTGGGAATGCCATGAACTTCCAGCAAAGGGGACGACCTCTTCTAATCCCCACGATCTGATATATAGAGGTACGGACCTCTTTTAAATGCCCACAAATTGTATCTAAGAGTGAGGTGGCTCCTCTTAAAAGCTTCCACGACTTGAATAATTGGTACGACCTCTCCCAAAAGTTGCCACAAGCTACAAATAATGAGCACAGTCTCTTCCCAAGCTGCAACGAACTGTAAAGGATGAATACAGCCTTTCCCAAGGCTGCAATGAGTTGCAAACAATGAATACGACCTCTTCTTGTGTCTCTTACAGCTGCAAATAAACAAAATGACATCCACAAAGCTTCTACAAACCCTGAAGATGCCACACGATTTGCCAGAATGATGTCGATCTCTTCTTCCACAATGAATCCAATGAGAGATCTATGTGATCTCTCTCTCTGATCAACTAGGGTGGATTCGTTTCACCATCGAATCTAATCGCTTAACGGTTCCAGGCCCCAAAGCCACCAAAAGCTACGAGAGTTCTCCAAAATCTAATTTTGATAAAATGATCATGAATAATGATAATGAACTCCCATTTGCACTTTAAATACCCCTTTTACCTTTTTCGCTCAATTAAATAATATAAAGTGACTTTAGTAATTCCTTCTTCAATATTCCTCCAAGGTCAATTTATAACACCTTTTTTAACTCCAAAAAAGTGATTCATTTTATTTTAAGACATTTCCGGGCACTGAAAAATCACTTTTCATCATCCCAACATTTAAATCTTTTCATCTCGGTTCCAACGAGCTATAACACTAAGATGGTCCTTGTTGAGTTTTGGTACCTTGGGAAGTGGCCCTCTAGTGTTATTGAGTGTCTAACATTAAAGGGGGAAAAAGTGACCCTCACTCACTTTACTTTATATTATAAAGTCAAAGTGACTTTATGAGCTCATTAAGTCATAAAGTGACTTTATAACTTAAAGTGACTTAGGAAACTTAAGTAAAGGGGGAGATCAAATCTCCACCCTTGATCTTGGTTGGCTAAGATCTAATCCTAGCCATTGGTTTCTAGGTTAGCCTAAGGATGAGGCATGTTATCCCCTAGCCTAGGGATAACTAAGGAGATTATGTCTCGAGGCCCATAGGTCCTAGAAATGGAGTATCGAGAGCCAAATCGACTTGAGCATGGCCCTAGAGGGACCATCCTTTTCTTTTTAAACGCCTCCACTTTGTCAGCAACAACGACATCCATCACATCGGCCTAGTCTTGTAGCAGAAATGGGTCTCGCTCTATGAGGTAATGAGTTCGGTATCATGGTATGTGTCATTCTGATTCTCAGAACATTTGAATATGATTCTTTTTGCTTCTAACATGTGCTTGGACCTTATGCATTTCCACTTGACCACACCTGGGGGGAATGACAGGATGCCCTAGTGAGCTGGTTCCCATAGGGTTTGAGTTTCCCCTGGGGGGATTCATGAAAGGTCATTGTCCGTTCCCACCATACTTACCACTTTTCATCTTTTTCTCGCTCATCCATCCCATTACACTGGTCCGGGCATTGGGTTGGCCAAATATCTAAGGGTTGTACCTTATCTTGTGGGAAGAAGGGGCTAAAGGCCCAGAAGGTAAAAGTAGTTGGCAAAAGATAAAAGCCAAAAGAATGAAACCTTGAGATGCTTCGCCCAGGGATCCTCGAGAAAGCAATAAAAGGCTTCTCAGCAAGAAACAGAGGGACCCATAAAAAATAATAAATCAAGACCTAGTTGGAGGATAGGGGGTCTCATCACGAGCCAACCTATTAGGTCGATGGGCATGTAGCGATATGACACTACCATTCAGCTGGTCACCATGCTAGGGTAGTGGCTCTTGGTGGCATAGCCAAGAGAAAGGGGGTCTCATCACGAGCCAACCTTCTCATTTCCGTGAAATGCTTGTGGGTAACATTGTCACCACTGGTTACCATGCCAGGGCAATGTCCCCTAGAAGTCTCTTGAAAGAAAAAGTAATAAGAATAAAAGACAAAAGGCATGAATGGGCTTGGAAACATTTGCATCCATGACAAGGTGCGGCTCACCCTCTTCAGAGGCACCCACAGGTAAGCCATACATGTCCCTGCTATCACTGCACCCATTGCCCAAACATCCCTTACCACCTCATCCACTCACATGGCCTGGATTTTGTCTTCACCCAAGAACATCTCACATCCAATGAGCACTGGCCCAATAGGACGTCCTAGCATCCCCTCCAAACTTGGTCGGTATAATAACATAACGTCTTTGAGCACTTGTCTGGGTAAAAGGGGTTTCATGCACATGGTTAAATAAGTTGATGATTAGATGTGATTGACATTGCTATGATCCCTGTGACTTATGAGCCCATGGAGGGCGTATTTGTTGATGTTGCAGGGCCACACTCAATGGACAGGTACATAAGGGGAGATGATTAGTTCGAACCTCCATATGGATAAAATCCCACCATATGGATGCTGAGACCCCAGCCAAGGGCAGAGACAGATAAGGGGATTGCACCAGAGAGAGAGGAGGACGTTTCACCAGGGACAGCCTAGACCCATGGGGGTTTTGCCCTTTTCACCATGATGTAGGCCTTGGAAGGCCCATGATGTCACCCAGGTCACCCATGACGTCACCCAACGTTTTGGATGCTTTGGAGGTAGTTGTTTCCAAGTGGCACATGTGGCAGGATCCTGAGGCCCAAGGAGGCCTAACGTTTTGCTCCAGGAGGCCAACGTTGCCCAAAAAGGGCCTAACGTCACCCTAAAAGGGCATGACGTCACCTTTACAACTTTGTTTAGGGTTTAATTATGACATTTAATGTAAAAACTGGATATTATGTGTAACAGGCCATGTCGACCTTTTTGACCTAATTCTGGTCATTAGTATTGTATAAATAAGGGGAAAATCACTCTTATTTTTCATCATCTTTGTCTTACACTTGTGAGGACTGAAATTTGCGCCTTGTTTCCATCCTTATACACACTTGCAGACGTGAGTTGAGTTCGGCTCACTCAGTGTGTCCTTGGAGGCACAATGCCTAGGTTCACAGCCCACGCTGTCACTTTGACCGGAACCTCTTCCGTCTAGGCTCACTCCTAGGGAAGCCAAAGGGGGTAGACCTTAGCTACTAAGTGTATTAGAGTTAGGTTCTAGGAGTTAATTTTAATTTGTTAAGGTTAGAGGGGATTCTAATCCTAAGATGCTAAGGCAACCATGCAATGTACAAGGGTTAGCATGAAAATCAAGCCTTTTCCCTAGGTCAACTAAGACTAGTGCCTAGAAATTGGGCAAGGGGTCAACTATGTTCAAGGGTTGTTTATTACAACAAGATTTACAAGTTATAAACAATTTTACAAAAGAATAACTCAATAAAAGAAAACCATGTACATTTACTTACAAGATTTACAACTTAAAGAATGATAGATTACAACAACAATCTAACCAAGTATTTGTTCAATATGTGCAGGATATAGAAGATCAAAGCATCAAGTCACATCATCATTTACACAAGATTATCAACAACACATTACTTCATCAAAAGATTCCAAAGTTTAAGAGAATTAAACACAACTATTGTAAAGAGTATTGAAGAAGACAATCTACACTCTTAATTATTAAGCCCCCCAAGTATTCTATTAGATTTGGCCAAGGGTTTAAGAGTTAGGCTTTCCTTAAGATTTACAAATTTTATTAGCTTTCACCAAAGCCTCCTCCTCCTGTTGCCAAATAACCGCTGGACGCTCAAGATAGTATGGCAACGAGGCCAACCCTAGCAGAACTAGTCAACCCTGACAGTAAGAGTACTTCTCGGAGAGGACACCCACCTGGAGTGCCACGGGACAGTCCCCTGCCACTACCCTCCATTGTTTTCCTCAAACCCGTTTTAGATGGTGGAGATGGTGGTCTAAGGTACCCTAAAGTAGTCTATTAAGTATGTATAATGATTAGGTAGACTTTTAGGTGAATTAAAGAGTGTTTAGAAGGTTTAAAATACTTTTTAAGTGCAAAATAATGAGATGGCCGAAACTGTTATTTGCTCAAAAGTGTGTTGCTTAAGCTTTAACAATGAAGAGATCAACACATGTAAAGCAAGATAAAAGAGATAGCTGAAAGAAATAGAGATTATATCACATGCACATCAAAATAAGTTTGATTAGAGACAATAGATCAATGGCAAGAACAACTTGCCTTAAGAGATGAAGAAAAGAAACTTATTAGGTGTTTGCCTACTCAACCATTCAAAATATTCCAAGCCCAAGACGTGGCTACCAATAGATGTGAGCAATGAAACAATAAACCATTTATGTGTTAAGCACCTTAAGAGATATTAAGCATGAAAGTAAAACGTGTGCGTAAGAGAGAGATTATGAGCTTGAAATAAAACTAAGCAAGATCCCAATATAAGATTTTAAGTGTGCTGCCCAATGGGCTTAAGATGATGAGAGAGTAGATCTAAAACGTAAGCATTAGGAATATTAAACCATTAGATCAATCACATCACATGAAAATTAAAGCATTAACACTTATCCTTACCTCTTTGGGGGGTTCCTCTCCCAACTAGGTAGGTTATTAATTTATCTTGTCTTAGTTAGATTAAGTGTTCTTAGATCTTAGTTATTAGGGAAAACCAATAAGAGATGAGCAAGAGTAGAAGAAAACTAAACAACAAACTAATTTACAAGCTAATCAAGCAAATACCCACGTCAAGGTTGAGAAGGTGCCCTCACCTTCTAAACCTTGCGGCCAAGCTAGAAGAAAACTCAAAAATGGAAAAAGTTGCTAGATCTAGCCTACGTCCTACCTACCCACAAGCTTAAAGAAGAGGGGAGGTCGTACCACTTCCCTTCTTACACTTCAAGCTTGAACAATCAAACAAATAAGAAGGAAAAAATGCACATCTAGGCTAGAAAAAGACAAGAGGGGGTTAGAGATAGCTACCAAACTCCCCGAAGGGGTCTTGAAGTGTTGTGTGTGTCTCTTTGGGGTAGCCAAGAGCCTCCAATCAGATCTGATATACCTGTAAAAACAGCAAGCTTTGCTTGCTAGGATGGCTACACACAACCAAACAATGTTAAGGAAACCCTTGCCCTTTTGGGACAAGAACTTTCCACAATACAAGATATAGAAATTTATATGATTTTGACCTATCTAAACCAAGACATGCTAGCTGAAAATGAGATGGATGTACAACAATATAGAGAAAAGTAATAGATCTAGATAGTTGGAGTGTAGAAAAGCTTCAAGTGACCCTTCCCTTCTAGAAGGAGTTCTCAATGAAACGTTGAAGGTGAACCTGCAATATTCTTTCAAACCCAAGCATACAAGAGACAACACGTTGATGCAATGATACTAAACGACACTTCAATTTAATTCATACATCAAGATATATAGATCAATAGGCACACACACTACCAAGCCTACTTAGATAACACTTTACCTAAGATCTAGTGTTGCAAGGAAAAAGAAGGAACATTAAACAATATTACCTCCCATGCATAAGAATAGCAAGCATACGCATTACCCTTCTTGTTGTCCTCCAAAGCTTCCAAAATATTATTACCAAAGAAATGATCTTGGAGAGGAATACTCCAAAACCCTAGAGCAAGAATGAAATGAGAATGAATGAAATGACAAGAGAGAGAGAGGAAAATCAAGTAGCATAACAATAGCTCAAGATATGGTGAGTTGGGAGAGAGAAAAGAGATCTATTTATACTTGGAGAGGCAAACCTACCTCTCTTGGATCTAAGCCAAGTGTCCACCACCAAGCAATAGAGTAGATCTCTAGGCTAGGGCGCACTTCCTAGGGTTTGCACAATAGATCTAGGGTGTAGAAAAATAGAAAAATTAATTAGATATATCTAATGGCATGTAGGAAGTGTGAGATTCGTGCCAAGGGATGTGAAGAGACTCAAATAATTTTTTATTAATTATTTGTGGAGTTTCTAGATGAGGGAGGGCGCACCACTCTTGGAGGGCGCACCTCTTGGGATGAGGAGAAGGAGATGAGAGGTGAGGAATGAATGTAGGGTGTTGGGATCACACAAAGGCTCAAGGAGAGGTGTGGGATCCGTGCTAGGGTGAGGTGATGAGTCTCTCGCAAAATAAAAAACGTAACTTTTATTGGAGAGACAAAAATGAGGGCGTAACTCTCTTGGAGAGCGCTCCCCTTGGTCAAAAATCAACCCAAATGTAAGTATGGGTGAGGTGGAGTGATAGGGATCACTACTAGGGATGATAACAAGGCTAAATGAAGTGAAAGAATAGGAGAGGGGGCCACACCCAAGTCACAATTAAATTTAAAAAGGAAAAACGTCAATCCCCCTAGGGGGCGCAACTTTTGAGTGTGGAGGTTGGAAAAGGGGCTAAACAAGGTTGAAAAAGGTTGGGAGGCTAAGGTTATGCTTAGGGGGTCTCTCTCTAACCATCATTTCAACATTTCACATCATCTAACTCATTATTACAATTTTACATCTTTGCCATGTTTAGACTTTAGCAATTAAAATTGCTGTTTTAGACTGACTGACACTCTAGGTGGACTAACCCATGGCTAAAGTTGTCCGACCGAGCTGAAACTTGGTCCAAGGATGTAGGGGGTGCTATTCCATTTCTTTTGAGCACAAATACCCCTATCAAAAGTCCAAGGATCCAATTTTTACAATTATTGCTCAAAAACAATTAATTAATTAAATAATTAAACCTCCAAACTTAGGAAAATTTAATTAAAAATTAATTAATTAAAAAAAACTAACTTAGACTCGACGGAATTCCGCGAAACTTTCTATGATGTCTTGCATGGTCATTTACAATGAATTCCCTATATAGTTATCAAAACATAAGCCCACTAGAACGTCGTTCACCACTTTGGAGGACATATGTAAAGTGTGAGGGAAAAACTCAAGGGAAATCAGTGAGGCTGAAAAGCCCAACTGATATCCTGAGGATAAAAAACCCTCGGTGAAAGGAACTCTCCCAGTGAATCGATCCCAAGGTAACTGACCTAGACATGACTCATGCATACCTATTACATTATTAACCCATGCAGGGGTGCGGAAATTCCAATTACAAAAATAAGTGCTGGGCCAAACACAACCCTATAGAACCAAAAGTCTTCAACAATATTGCATCTGATGATGCATCTCTTCATGGCACATGAGTTGACCACCGGTGCTAAATGGGCGGTCAACACGCCCTACTTAGGGTTTCTTGGCTGAAATTTTAGGCGCACTTGTTGAGGAAGGCTAAATTTGGAGTATTTTGGCAAGTTTCTTGGTGGATGTGTTCAACTAGGGATTTTCTTGATGATTCTTAGTGTATGTAAGTGATATTTCTCCAATTCTTCTTAATTGAATGGCTATAGTCTTATTTATCTTGCATTTACATTCAAGATTATGAAATTGCCTGATTAAACTCTAAGAAGACTAGCACATGTTATTGTCTTAGCTTTAAAAGCCTTCACCTACTAATTCTTGTCAAAATGCCATTTTTTTCTTGAAGCACGTGTTAAGGCCTTGCCATTGCAACACTTTAGTATCCATTACTTCATCTTA
The DNA here is from genome assembly GCA_032191745.1 of Picea mariana. Lineage (NCBI taxonomy): Eukaryota > Viridiplantae > Streptophyta > Pinopsida > Pinales > Pinaceae > Picea > Picea mariana. Next base: position 100,208 of record JASDQU010790214.1, on the reverse strand, counting down.
ACCGATTTTTGCTTCATCATTGAGTTAAAGAGGGAGGAAATCTACTAAGGCCTAGGGTTACCTACACCTTAGTAGCTAGTTTCCCCTTAGGGTTTGATAATTGGAGCCTTGGGTTACCAACACTCCAATTTATCAATCTCTCTCGTCTTTGATTCTCCTACTATCATTTTTCTTCAACATTTTCTGCCACATCATTGACTCCATTTGCCCTAAAAGCACTAGTCTAAGTCTTCTTTTGAGTAATTGATCAAAACTGTTGAAATAATGTAACTGCAAAGAGTATTCTAATTATTATTTGATATATTATTCATTGGATCAATCCCCATTGTGGATTGATCTTGTCGGCTATTGTAATAGGACCAAATCGCCTTTTGCGGATTGGTCAAATGTTAATTATAATAGGCAGAATAAGAAGTCGTCCCCAACAGATATTAAAGAGGCCCCAGAATGTAATTAAGGTGGTTATAACCACCCAGTGGGAGAAGTTGGCCCTGCCAGTGAAGAGACACTTCACATGTGCCAGTCTAATATAAATAAGGAGGCTAGTGCCTCACTTAGACACACATCTCACTTGCTCATTGAGAGACAAGTTTCGGATCTGCTGCTGGAGAAGAAGGAGAGAGAGAGTGGCGCATATCTGGGAGAGGACTTTCTGTATTAGTTTAAGAGATCTCTTAGCATTGTATTAGCTATCTATATTAAAGAAGTTTTGCTGGGTTTTCTTCCCCTAGAGGGTTTCCCGGGATAAATGCTGTGTCTCTTGTGATTGTGTATTTCTCAGTGATCTTGGATTATGCTATTGTTATCTAATGAAATGCAAAGAACTATAATAATGGCTTAAACATTAACATTGTATCAGAGCCAAGCTGAAGGAAGCATCTTTCACAAGTGAAAAACGTCACTGTTGATCTGAAATGCACTCGCTGAGGCGTCTTGGGTAAAAGGGATGCTACTAATAAGCTTCATATTTTTAGACACGAGTGCCATTAGATGGGCGTGGAACTGAAAGGGGCGAAGCAGCTATCAAACGTAACGGAGGAAGGAAGAAACCAATCCTAATAAGGAGTCATACCTCGTTGCTCATGTTCCTACGCAAAGCAAGGGATCAGTAGTCCAGTGGGTGGTTTTGAAGGCTTCTAGAGTGAGGAAAGGTTCTGGAATGCTCGGATGTTTTCTTAGTCACCCATCATCTGATTCATGATGATCATCATCTTAACCTGGTAAACAGCTTTCACCTATAGACCGGGGCTTAGGGCGGGTTGTGCTTTTCGGTCAAATGAAAATATCCAAGAAAGATGGATGATTGTCACCTTAAAGCTAATCAGGGTGCATGAAAAAACTGCTCTATCCCGATCACCAGAACCATACCCCAGCTAGGCCCCTATCCATCTCAACTCATACCTCTATCTAAACAAAGTGGGGGAGGGGACTAATGGAACGAACAACTAAGTAGCTCTCACAGTCTTTGTGACTACTCCCTGGGCTAACTCCTTCACAGCTGCTCACTTGGATGCCTGCTACTGAAGCTGGTGATGCTTTCAATGGTGCAACTGACCCTGCTGCTTGCTCCGTCACTTTCTCTGTGTCACTAATACCCCTCCCTCAAGCCCAAATCATCTGACTCCATGGAATTAGATGTCGTTTCATCTATGGGGGTCACCCTGAGCTTCTTTCATGGACCTCCACTACCATGCCCCTCCACTAGCAAGGCCCTGTGATTGAAACCGATAATGAAGCAATATAGAACCAATAGAATCAYCGAGAGAGCCAGACCAACCAAGTCCCCCAGAGTAGTCACACAGTCGCGAAGAAAAAACCACCCCATCGTTACTACCCGAGAGAGGAGATGTACCCCATGTTCCCAACTGATGAGAGAGAAGGACCCGTTCAAGCATACCCGCCCGTTCAATCTTACCCGAGAAAAGAGAGAAGGCCCCCTTCATTGGATAACCGAGCCGTACATGAATTTTGGGCTTTTTGAGGGTGAAGCTTTTCAGCCCCAAAACCATCTAGAAAAGTGCGCCCTCCCCTAAGGATCAGTTTGGCACTCTTAGCGCACCTTTTCAGTGGTTGGATCTCTCGAAAAGTGAAACCCTAGTTTCACGAAGTACCAGAAGTACCAGAAAACCAGTGTACTAGAAGTACCAGAAGTACCAGAGTACCAGAAGCACCAGTCCAGAAATCCGCAGATCAAATTTGGAGGAGCAAAATTTGGATTTTCTCAGATCCAAACACACCAGGCTACTCGCCTCAGCCAAGCGCACCTCCTGGTAAGTTCAAATTTTGATTTTGAGCACTTTCATTTTTCGGTCATTTTCCTAGCTCCAGGTAAAGATGTCTGCAAGCGTTAAGCTTGTTGACAAGCTAGAAGGAGTGGAAAACTTCCGTGCCTGGAAGTATAGGATTGGCCTCATTCTTGAAGAGAATGATCTAGCAAGATTCGTCAAAGAAGAAGTACCAGAACCCGCCGATGCTGCAGAAAAGGCAAAGCATCAAAAGGACACAATAAGGGCCAAAAGAATCATTGCAGATTCAATCAAAGACCACCTGATTCCTTATGTGTCATCTAAGAAGACTTAGAAAGAAATGTTTGATGCCTTGACCAGACTATATGAAGGAAAGAACATGAACCGGAAGATGAATCTAAGAACTCAACTGAAGAATACAAGGATGCAGAAAGGAGAAATGATTCATGAATACTTCTCCAGAATCTCAGAATTCAAAGAACAACTAGAAGCTATTGGAGATACCATAGACGAAGACGAACTCATAATGACGGCCCTAAATGGTCTCACAAGACCTTGGGATGCATTCATCCAAATGATATGTGCCAGAACGGAGAAACTGAAGTTTGATAGTCTATGGGAAGAATGCATCCAAGAA
>JASDQU010790214.1:55234-96435 GCA_032191745.1 Picea mariana | reverse complement strand
AACCTGAGGATAAAAAACCCTCGGTGAAAAGAACTCTCCCAATGAAAACATCCCAAGGTACCTGACCTAACTATGATCCATGCAGACTTATTACATTATTAACCCACGCAGGGGTGCGGAAATTTCGTTTACAAAATTTTGTGTTGGAGCATAAAATGCCCAAGTAGAACCAATACTGTCTTCATCATATCTGCATCAGCTGATGTATACTTCATGGCACATGAGTTGACCCCCTAGCTGAATAGGCGGTCAACAGGCCCTTAACACAATGCTTCAAGAAGATGGGGTTTCTAGCATAATCTAGTAGGTGAAAGTTATTAAGGCAAGAACAATAACATGTGCTTTAGCCTCCTAGGGTTTTAAGCTAGCAATTTCATAATCTTAGAATAAATGCAAGATAAATACAATATAACCATTCAATGAAGAAGAATTGCAGAAATTTTACTTACATTCACCACAAATCATCTAGCAATAGGCCTAGTTGAACACTTCCACCAAGAAAAATGCTAAAACACACCAAAAATAGCCTCCTTCAAGAAGTGTGCACCAAATTTCAGCCAAGAAACCCTAATTAGGGTGCAAATTTCAGGCCTCACCTAAGTGTGAGTGAAAGATGATGAAATAATACAAGGGAAAAGCCCTTATTTATACAGTTACAATGACTAGAATTAGGTCAAAAAGGCCGACATGGCCAGTTACATGTAATATCCAGTTTTTACATTAAATGACAAAGTAAAACCCTAAATCAAGCAGAATTGGTGATGTCATGCCCTTTTAGAGTGACGTTAGTCCTCGCTGGTGAAACGTTGGCCTCAGGGAGCAAAACGTTAGGCCTCCCAAGGCCCCTGGATCAAGCTACACATGCCACTTGGCACACAATTGCCTCCAAAGTGTCCATCAAACGCTGGGTGACGTCAAGGGTCACAGAGGTGACGTCATGGGTCTTCCAAGGCCTACATCATAGTGGGAGGGAAAGACCCCCCTGGGTCCAGGCTGGCCAGGCTGTCTCAGGTGGAACGTCCTCCTTTCTCTCTGGTGCAAACCTCTGATCTGTCTCTTGCCCTGGCTGGGGTCTCAGCATCCATCTGGTGGGATTTTAGCCCTATGGAGGTCCAAACTAATCATCTCCCCATGTGTACCTGTTCGTCGGGTGTGGCCCTGCAACAACAAGAAGTATGCCTTCCATGGGCTCATAAGTCACAGGGATCATAGCAATGTCAATCACATTTAATAATCAAGTTATTTAAACATGTGCATAAAACCCCCTTTCCCAGACATGTGCTCAAAGACGTTATGCTATTCTACAAGCCAGGTTTGGAGAGGGCATCAGGAGGTCCTATTGGGCTAATTCTCATTGGACGTGGGATTTTTCCAGGTGAAGACAAATCCAGGCCATGTAAGTTGATGAGGTGGTGAGGGATGTTTGAGCAATGGATGCAGTGATGACAGGGGAATGTATGGCTTACCTGTGGGTGCCTCTGAAGAGGGTGAGCTGCACCTTGTCATGGATGCAAATGTTTCCAAGCCCATTCAATGCCTTTTATCTTTTATCTTATTGCTTTTTCTTTCAAGAGACTAGTTAGGTGACACTGCCTCGGCGTGGTGACCAATGGTGACAACGTTACCCACAAGCATTTCACGGAGATGAGAAGGTTGGCTCGTGATGAGACCCCCTTTCTCTTGGCTCTGCCACCAAGAGCCACTACCCTGGCGTGGTGACCAGTTGAATGGTAGTGTCATACCGCTACATGCCCATGGACCTAATAGGCTGGCTCATGATGAGACCCCCTATCCTCCAACTAGGTCTTGATTTTATTATTTTATGGGTCCCTATGTTTCTTGCTGAGAAGCCTTTTATTGCTTTCTCGGGGATCCCTGGGTGAAGCATCTTAAGGTTTTGTTCTTTTGGTTTTTATCTTTTGCCAGCTACATTTACCCTCTAGGCCTTTAGCCCCTTCTTCCCACAAGGTAAGGTACAACCCTTTGCTAGCTTGGCAAACCCAATGCCCGAGCCAGTGTAGGGGATGGATGAGAGGGAAAAAAGATGTAAAGTGATAAGTATGGTGGGAATGGATGATGACCTTTCATGAACCCACCTAGTGGCAACTCAAACCCTATGGGAACCAACTTGCTAGGGAATCCTGTCATTCCCCCCAGGTGTGGACAAGTGGAAATGCATAAGATGCAAGCACACGTCAGAAGTAAAAAGAATTAAATGCACATATTCAAATGTTTTAAGAATCAGAGTGACAGATGCCATGATACTCAGACTCATTACCTCATGGAGCAAGACCCACTGCTGCTAAAGGACCAGGCCGATAGGATGGATGTTGCTGCCGCTGACAGGGTGGAGGCGCTGAAGAAGAAGGATGGGCCCTCCAAGGCCAATCTCAAGTCAATATGGCTCTCGGTACTCCATGTTTAGGACCTGTGGGCCTCGAGACATAATCTCCTTAGTTATCCCTAGGCTAGGGGATAACAGGTCCAACGTCCATCCTATGGGAAAGGTCCTGCAAAGACAAACAGGTACGCCCTCCAAGGGTCCACAAGTCACATGAATCATGCCATGTAAGCCACATTAATACAAGAACCACCCAAACATGTGTATCAAATCCCCCTTTTCAAATTAAACAAATGCTCAAAGACATTATAAATTTTTTCAAATTTAGGTATGGGAGGGGTGTCATGGTGCCCTATTGGGTAAGTCAATCCCCAAGTCAAGGAATGTTTGTAATGTTCCCAAGTTGGTTTGGCTAGGGACTTATGTGTTTTTCTGATTTTTGTGTTTGGTTTTTTTTCATTGTTTTGTAGGTTTCCTTCCAAGTTTGCGCTAGAAGGTTTGATGGAGTTTAACAACATATAAATGATGAAGACAATACAACAACACATACAATAACCAAAGCTAAAGAGATAACACAATAGATTAAGCAACAACTTCAGATATGACTTTTATTTAGATAATAAGAAGATCTCCATACAATAGATCTGCAGATCTGGAATAATATAGATAGAATATAGAAGCTGGAATGAAGATATCTTTCAAGATGTTCAGGAAGTGAAGAAGCAAGCCTCCAAAGCCCCAATAACTGCAAGTGGAAAGGGACAAGATCAATTTCTTCCCCTTCTAAGACTATCTGCCCAAACTGGTTGAGTTGCACACTTCCCTGGCTGGGTGGCTACTTGATATTTCGGCCTCCTCTGTTCTAGGCCCCAATCCTCAAAGAAACATAGTAGATTAGTAGATTTGGAGATGGAATACACATTTGATAAGCTACCCTTGCTGTAAAGAATGATTTTCCCCTCCAATAAGGTAGATCCACTCTAGACAGTGCGCCCTCCTTCAGCAAAAATCGTGCCAAGCTGCCAATAAAACAATGGACTGAGGAAACCCTCCAAGAATGAGCTAGAAAAGGCGCTCTAGCCCTTACAAATGTCACCAAGTGAAGTTTCCCTTCAAATCTCCTTTCTCCTCTTCAGATCAAACTCAACCTCTTCAAACAATGCACCCTCTTGCTGAAAAGCTCATAGACTGTGCACTTCTCCTTCTTCTACACTATATGGACAACCTGTAACTGAGTAGAATGGTGAGGGAGGGATCTTTCACCGCCTTGGCCAAGCTTGGATCAAGAACAAGAGAATCTTTCACTCCCTTGTTGATCTCTAGGGTTTATTGTCCCAAAACCCTCAAAACGTCCAAGCTCATGAGCTCAATATGAAAAAGTAAAAATGACCAGAATGTGGAGTGAGGGACCCTCCTTTTTCTTTTGTACCCCTGGATCTAATTTCCACTTAAGTTGTTTGATTAACTCCCAAGGTTCTTTTCTTCACTTTTCCTCATATTGCCATTTCACTTAATTTCTTTTTATCCCAAAGTCACTTTAATAATATAACCTTACAATGCGCCCTCCTGCTGAAAAGCTCATAGACTGCGCACTTCTCCCTTCTTCTACACTATATGGACAACCTGTAACTGAGTAGAATGGTGAGGGAGGGATCTTTCACCTCCTTGGCCAAGCTTGGATCAAGAACAAGAGAATCTGTAATGTTGATCTTTAGGGTTGTTCTCCCAAAACCCTCAAAACGTCCAAGCTCATTAGCTCAAGATGCAAAAGTAAAAATGACTAGAATGTGGAGTGATGCGCCCTTCTTTTTCTTTTATACCCGTGGATCTAATTTGCACTTAAGTTGTTTGATTAATTCCCAAGGTTCTTTTCTTCACTTTTCCTTAGATTGCCATTTCACTTAATTTTTTTTTTTCCCAAAGTCACTTTAATAATATAACCTTATTCTTCAAGTGATTACTTTGGCCCCTCCTAGTCCCCATTTTCTCATGACACTATAATCTAGTGGGGACATCTAGACTACTAAGTCTCTCCAAGCCTCTATCAAGGGGAGGGGGACATTACAAAGTTTCCAAGAAGACCCTATCTAGATCACGTGATGAGTGAGGTGGATTGGGGGAAGACTTTTGGGCATGGGGTTCTTGACATATCAAGGGTTCGTATTGCCTCATTTATGGGTGCCTTTGTGGAGGGTGTGTTGCACCTTTTTTTGCAATGCAACATTTTTCCAAGCCCTTGCCTTTAATTTATTATGGTCTGTACATTAAGTGCTATGTGCAATGGAAAGTAAAGAGCAGTGCAATTCCACTTGAAGTTAGGAACACATTGACTGCCATATGCGATGGAAAGTAAGGGACACCACAAATGCATTTCCCCATCAAGCGAGACATTTATTAATTATGTGTTTTAAAGGTCCTTCATTTTATGAAGCATTTCATTGCTCTCAGGACCTTGGGGTGAGCATCTAGAAGGACAATTCATGGATTTTAACTTTTTCCAGCTACAACACCTCTGGTCCTTTAGCCCATTCTTCCCATGAAATGAGGTACAAACCCTTCTTGGGGTCAATGAGCCCAAAAACCCAAAAGATAAGGCAACGTAGGGGAAAAAACGTGCAAAGTGGCAAGTGGCAAGTATGAGTGGGAATGGTATAATGACCCTTCAAGGGGAACCCCCAGTAGAAACCCTTTTCCCGAGAAACCATATCAACCACCAAGGTGAAATAAGGCAAAAGGTATAATTTCCAAGCAAACGTTTTATAATCAAGAAAGGACTCTTTGCAACATGCTCAAATGATTCAAATATTAAAGTGACACTTACCATGAGACCGGACTTGTTACCTCATGAAGCAAGACTTGTTGTCTTTCAGGAGCCAAGCTGGCATAGTGGACAATGCTCTACTGTTGATGATGATGGTGAACTATGGTCAAATGGAGGGGCTCTGCAGGCTGTGCTATGCATCGAGCTCTCGGCACTCCATTTCTCATACCTGCAGGCCTTGAGACATCATCTCCTTAGTTACCCCTAGCCTGGGGGGTAACAGGGCTAAAGCCTAGAAGCTCAGAACTAGAATAAAAGAAAATCTCACAAGTTTGATAAAACAAAAGGAAAATAATTCCTCAAGGCATGATCTGTCTTAAGATAATGACTTAAGTATCCCCATCTTCTCCAATCTCTTGCCTTCCTCTTATCCTTCTCTGTTAATTATTCAAATACAGTTTGTTTTAGAATTCGACCTACTATTAATGATATTTTATATTAATAGTATTTGCTTCAAAATATTTTTCTTCCTATCTAAATTGTAGACTTCTATTGATTCAATTTTGACAACTTTGCTTATATCTAATGCAGCATCAGCTATTTTGCTGACACATCTGCAATGGTAATTTTGGCATAAAGTGTTGTTATTCACGACTATCATACATGCCTGGCTGTAGCTCATCATGTGTCTCAATTTATTCCCAAGAATACTTCCTAAATTCCACAACAGCTGCACTAGGCCTTGTTAAGGTAGGTTGAAAGCTGATTCACATTTTCAAAACACACAGAAGAATAGAAATGAAAGAAAACATCAAGAGGCCCACGTCTTATTGATAATCACAGTGTTGTCGTCCTTATACACACTTGCAAGTGTGAGCCAAGTCATGCTCACTTAGTGTGTCCTTGGAGGCACAATGCCTAGGTTCAAAGCCCACGCTGTCACTTTGGCTTGAACCTCTTCCGTCTAGGCTTACTCCTAGGGAAGCAAAGGGGGTAGTCCCTAGTTTCTAGATAAGATTTAGAGTTTAAGTTGTAGGAGTTGTTTTTAATTCGTTAAGGTTTGGGGGAGTCTACCCTATGATGCTAAGGCAACAATGCAAGACGCAAGGGTTAGTTATGTCAAGCAAGCCTTTCCCTAGGTCAACTAAGACTAGTGCCTAAGGTTGGGCAAGGGGCCAACTAGATGTAAGTGTCTTTCGTTACAATAAGATTACAAGAATGATTACTTCTCAAAATTGTTAGATACAAATACTTACAATAAAGAATGCTAAAGATACAATGATACAATGTAACATGCTAACCACGTTTTAAATGTATGTGCAGGATATAAAGAAGATCAAGGCAATATCATCATCAATACATTTATCATCAACATTCATAAGGATATTTGGAAGATTTACCAATTAAAGCACAAGTGTTCCACAATGATGAAGATACTCAACACTTTAGTTATTTAACCCACAAAGTATTATTAGATGAGAGATTGAATTACAAGTATTAAGCCCAAGGTTTAATTACTTAGTGACTTAAGGGTTCCTTAAGATTGTAAGATTTTAATTACCCTTATTAAGTGTTTCACCAAAAACCTCCTCCTCTGGTTGCCAAATGGTTTTTGGATGCTCAGGAAGTGAGGCAACGAGGCCTATCCTAGCTTCACAGGTCAACCCGAAAGATTGAGTTTTTACGGAAAGGATGCCGTGCACCGTGAGACCGTCCCCGGCCTAGCACCTTCCATTGCCCTCCTCAATCCCTGTTTTAGATGGTGAAGATGGTGGTTTAAGGTACCCTATTAAGTCTATTAGGTACATATATCAATTGGTTAGACTTTTAGGTGTATTCTTAAGTGTTTTAGTGACTTTATGATGTCTTAAAATGATGAATTAATGCCAAAACCGAAACTTACTTCAACTTATTAAATGTGTTATGAAAGCATATAAATGAAGCATTTAACACATGTATAGTAAGTAAAAGCAAGCTGAAATAACGATTTAGTGTGTTACCATGATTAAACCATAAACATGAAATAACTTGTTATGAAAGAACACTAATGCACAAGGGCAAGGACAACTTGCCAAAGAATAAAAGAATAACTCAAGCTTATTACACTTATCTTATGTTGTTAGAGCATTAAGAGAGGAAGCTTAAAGTGTTTAAGAGAAGCTTGAAGAATTAAAAGTGTGCCTACATTATCAACTTTATCCAACAATTATTATCTTGAGTGTGTTGGCAAATGGCCTTAAGAAAATGATAACATGAAAAGAAAACCACTTACTCAATCATTAAAACATTAACCATTTAGTGTGTGTTGGATTAGAGCATGTAAATAAGATAGATCTTAAAGAGGAAATGACATGCAACTAGATCTAAGAAAGTTGATTATGCCCCATCTAGAACACATTACTTTATCCTAGCCTTACGATTTTGGGGGTTTCTCTCCAAAGGTGTAGGCAATTTAGAGACTACTTGAGAGAAAAAGAAAGGAGAAGGAAGCAACTAAACACTTATCAACAAGTCACTAGCTAACCCCACGTCCTAGCTTAGAGGATGACTAACATTAACCAAATCCCACCTCCCAACTTAAGGAAATGCTCAAAAATTGAAAAAATTGAGATTTGCACTTAACCTAAGCTACCCTAAACTCACACTTGGGAGGTAGGCCGTACCAATTCTCCTCTCAAGCTATGAGCAAGCAAGAACTTACTAGAAGGTGAATAAATAATGATAAATTAGCTAGAAAATGAAAAGTAGAGGTTGGGATTTGTTACCCACTTGAAGAGAAGGGTCCTTGAGTGTTGTGCGGCTATTTTAGGGTAACTTAACCCCCTCAACTTGCTGAAAACCTGCAAAAACCAGCAAGCTATGCTTGTTGGAAAATCCACACAACCAACAATGTGAAGAAAAATTTATGTTTTTAGGGCATACATTTTTCTCCTTAAAAATTATGATAAGATATGATTTAAAGTGACCAATCTACTATGTTAGGCTAGCTGAAATATATATGGATGAATAACAATGAAATAATGAGTAAAAGAGAGAGAAAAGATGAGTTTATGTGTGCTTTAAGGGAGGACTCTTCCTTGATGCATTCTCAATAAAACCCTTGAAGCCAAACCTGCAAAACTTGACAAGATCTATGCATACAAGAAGATAATATGATTGAATATGCTAATAAGATGAAATACTTGCACCCTATCTAGCAAACCCACATATATAGATCTACAAGAATACTCATTGTTAGATCTACCCAAGTAAAACACTTTACCCAAGATCTAATCTATGCAAACATTATGCCAAATCAAAACAACATTACCTCATGTGTAGCAAGAACAAAAATACTTGTTGCTCTTTCAATAATCCTCCAAAGTTTCTCTTTTATTATTCAAAATGGATCTTGGAGAAATACTTGCTCCAAAACCCTAAGAGCCAAAGAATGGAAAGATGGACAAGAAAGAGAGAGAGAGAGTTGAAAATCAAGTAGCATAACAATAGCTCAAGATATGGTGAGGAGAGAGTGAGAAAAGGGATCTATTTATACTTGGAGAGGCAAACTCACCTCTCTTGGATCAATGCCAAGTGTCCACCACCAAGCACAAGATGAGATCCCAAGGGTAGGGCGCACCATCTAGGGTTTAAGAGGTAGATCTAGGGTGTGGATGAGTGGTAGGGTGTTGGGATCACACAAAAAGGTAGTGAGAGGCTAGGAGAAGCATGCCAAGTGAGAGGAGAGGCCCCAAATAATTTTTAAAAATTATTCTAGAATTTTCCCAAGCAAGGGGGGCGTAACTTCTCTAGGAGGGCACACCACTTGGGGGAAAGGAAAGGAATGGAGGGCAATGAATGAGGGGAAAGGGGGGCAATCACTCTAGGAGGTGACGTGGGGGGTGAGGGAAAGCACACCAACCAAAAGAAGGGTCCACCACCCAAGGAAAACCCAAAATATAACATTTCACTCACAAGGGGGGCGTGGGGGTTGAGCGAGTGAGGTGGGAAAATATAACATTTCACTCACAAGGAGGGCGTGGGGGTTGAGCGAGTGAGGTGGGTGGGGGGTTAGGAAAAGGTTAGAACAAGTTGGGTTGGGTAGGAATGGGTTAGGAAACCTCTTTCAATCATTATCCACCTTTACATCATCCTTTTAACTCATTATTACAATTTTTACATTTTTGCTATGTCAAAACCTAGCAATTAAAATTGTTGTTTTCGACTGACTGACACTCCGAGTGGACAAACCCATAGCAGAAGTTGTCCGACTAAGCTGAAACTTGGTCCATGGGTGTAGGGGGTCTCATTCCATTTCTTTTGAGCACAAATACTCCTATCAAAATTCCAAGGACCTAGTTTTTACAATTTATGCTCAAAAATAATTAATTAATTAAATAATTAAACCTCCAAACTTAGGGAAATTTAATTAAAAATTAATTAATTAAAAAAAACTAATCTAGACTCAAGGGAATTCCGCGAAACTTTCTAAGATGTCTTGCATGGTCATTTACATCATTCTTAAACAATAGTTACCAGAAGATAAGCCCATTGGAACGCCCTTCACCACTTTGGAGGAATTATTGCAAGTGTGAGGGAAAAACTCAAGGGAAATCTGAAAAGCCCAATTGATAACCTGAGGATAAAAAACCCTCGGTGAAAGGAACTCTCCCAGTGAACTGATCCCAAGGTAACTAACCTAAATATGACTCATTCAGACCTATTACATTATTGACCCATGCAGTGGTGCGGAAATTCCTGTTACAAAAATAATTGTTGGGGCCAAAAATGCCCTGTAGAACGAAAAAGTCTTCGACAAATGAGCATCTGATGATGCATCTCTTCATGGCACATGGAGTTGACCCCCTAGTTGGATAGGCGGTCAACACACAGTAAAAGAGTACGCAGATGTAGGATGCTACCCTTTTAGGGTGCCTTACAACAGCAGACTGTATCTCTATTATTGCTTTCTATTTCAATGCAGCTTTCACAGGATGATCACCACAACAACAGTAAATATTGAAGTGCCTACATCTACTATGTTCTAAATAGAGTTGAGGGATTAGTTAAATTCATTTCTATACATACTGGTGTGTTAGTTAAAATCCTAGTGGACAGTTATAAAAGCCTCCTATATGTGTGTCAGTTACAAAAGCTATTACATGAAACCGAGCATAAATTGCTGCCAAGTATGAGATCTGTGTAGATTGTGAAATCATACTTCTATAGGGGTCCAGCGCATCTCATGAACATTTGGGCTGTCAGACCCTAATAGGTGTGCTCCCTCTTTCGACCCACCATAAATTTAGATGTAGATCAAAAGCCACCTCTCAACAACTACACTCCTATATTTCCAGCTTTCTCTTCTTAAAAGCTACCATTTTGTCTACTAAGCTCAGAAGAACAAGTTTTTGAAAAGTATAGCCTTCATATGTGGTTTAAAAATACCTTTCCCATTTACAATCATTATGCTCCCACTAAAAATAAACTTCTAACAAGATGCTCACCTGAATTTTTGATGGATTTATCATTAGTCTCTGGGTATCAAGGAGTTTATAATTAACAGAGTTGACATTTGTCATATATGCAGACTTGAATTAATCTAACAATTCAGAGCACATTGCACTAAGGAAGAAGTGATATACCTAATTGAGAACAACTTTGGTAAACGGAATAAAAACTGAATGAAGACCTAGAGCAGAGTCTGTACAAGTTAACAAATGAGTTTTCCAGGTGACTACATACTCCGAACAATGTGGTCTCATGTATGGCTCCATTTGGATTGAATTAATCACAAATGGCAAGGAAAACATGTGGCAGAACCACTTCACCAACTTATATGGTTTGGGAATTAGTTGCATAAACTGCATTGTTTCATATGGTCTTGCATAACTCGAGATCAGTCCTCTATGTATTTAGTTCTAGAAGATATTTGGCAGGGTTTCATTGGGAATGAATCACAAAAATTTCATGAGTTTTATTTCTAATTTTTTTTATCTTGTTGAGTTTTATTTCTATTTTTTTTTATCTTGTTGTTCTTTCAATCATATATCCTTCTAAGCTAATTTTTGGAATGTTTGCAGAGCCTATGTTGACAATCGGCAGCATTGATCCTGTTATGTGGAATGACAATTGGACAGTTGTTACAGCTGACGGTAGCTTGTCTGCACAGTTTGAGCATACTTTGCTGATCACAGAGAATGGTGTGGAAATTTTAACACAATGCTAAAACAAGTACTTGACAAAATGGGTACAAAATTATTTGACTTCAGTTACCACGTCCTCTGCAATGGGCTTCTTGTCAATAGAAACTCATGTATACTTATTATATTTTTTATTATATTTATTTTTTATGTTTGAATGATTATTGTTTACAAAATTACAACTCAGTGTACATTATTACCACACTCTGGGTCACAAGATTGGATCTTTTGTATAATATCATCCAACGGGAGAAACATTGCCATGAAATTCATCAGCTTACTAATTGATTTTGTCTTCAAGTTGCACCCATAGCCATCCAATGCCTTTCAGGTGTTGACATTCCATTTAAGATCTAGGTCCATGTAAATTTCCTTGTAAAATTTGACCAACTCCAGTTGAAGTATCAAGATATTCAACATTGGAAATCATTTTGGTTATGTCGGTTTTATGTACCCTTAAATTAGCATGATAGTCGACAATGTCTTGGTTCAATGGCTACGCAGAGGTGGTGATATTCCACCCACCAAGGTTCAAATCCCTAGAGACATGTTTTTACCCTGATGGGCCATGATATTCCACCCACCAAGGTTCAAATGTCCCAGAGACATGCTTTTCCCCTGGTAGGCCGTCTCACCTGTGCAATTTGACCATTCCATGTAGTTGGGCCCAAAGTTCAAGTCCTTGACGACTTTGGTAGAATAGATACCCCTGACCTAATACTTCTTTGTCAAAGGATTCTTCGTTTAATGTTGTAATTCAGCTACACCTTATTGTAATATTCCCAGATTGGGGATGGGTATGCTTGCTGCATCATGATAAGAGGAAGTTCAAAAAACCAAATGGTGTGATCATTGGACTACAAACATCTGCATGCACAAGTTGCAAGATTATGCTTCATTTCCAAGCTCTGTTTGCATCAACAACCTCCTTGTGTTCTTGCGCCAAACATATTGTACACTTCTCTTCCCTGAATAGAAGGTAGAGCAACTACAATCTTTGATCTACTCTAAATAGGAAGATGTTGAAAATTTAAATGTACGATGGAAATGTAAACTAACATCAGTTTCTCCACTACCCACCGATGCTGATGAATTTGCCATTGCCACATTCTACAAATCTGTCGCTACCACATCTTAAGCCCATTACAGCCCATGTTTAATTTTCCCACACCTCTTGTCCTTCACAAGTACTTGCTTTCTGTAATCAAAGCCTCCACTTGGGGATTTAACAGAACAAATTTCTAGTTGGGCTAGGGATGTAATGAATATTTTTAAATACAAATGTGTTACCACTTGTCAGTTGTTGTTGTACATACTCATACCCTACGACTACATGGGATTGGTCATTGCCTAAAGTAAATGTTTGTGCCTGTTGCCGTCCTTATACACACTTGCAAACGTGAGCTAAGTCCGACTCACTTAGTGTGTCCTTGGAGGCGCAATGCCTAGGTTCACAGCCCATGCTGTCACTTTGACCGGAACCTCTTCCGTCTAGGCTTACTCCTAGGGAAGCCAAATGGGGTAGACCTTAGTTACTAGATTTGTTAGAGTTAAGTTCTAGGAGTTAATTTTAGTTTGTTAAGGTTAGAGGGGATTCTAATCCTAAGATGCTAAGGCAACCATGCAATGTGCAAGGGTTAGCATGAAAGTCAAGTCCTTTCCCTAGGTCAACTAAGACTAGTGCCTAGAAATTGGGCGAGGGGTCAACTATGTTAAAGGGTGTTTCTTTACAAAAGATTTACAAGTTACAAATTTACAATAAAGAATAACTCAATAAAAGAATATCATGTACATTTACTTACATGATTTACAATTAAAAGAATGATAAATTACAACAACAATCTAACCAAGTGTTTGTTCAATGTGTGCAAGATATAGAAGATCAAAGCATCAAGTCACATCACCATTTGCATAAGATTATCATCAATACATTATGTCATCAACAAGATTACAAAGGAGAGTTAAGCACGATGATTATGAGAAATTGAAGACAATCTACACTCTTTACTATTAAGCCCACCAAGTATTATTAGATTTGGCCAAGGGTTTAATAATTAGGCTTTTCTTAAGGATTTTAAGTTTTATTGGCTTTTACCAAAGCCTCCTCCTCCTGTTGCCAAATAACTACCGGGTGCTCAAGATAGTAAAGCAACGAGGCCCACCCTAGCTTCCATGGTCAGCCTTGACAGTAAGAGTACTTCCCGGAGAAGACACCCACCTGGAGCGCCACGAGACAGTCCCCTGCCACTACCCTCCGTTGTTTTCCTCAAACTCGTTTTAGATGGTGGAGATGGTGGTCTAAGGTACCCTAAAATAGTCTATTAAGTATATAAAACAGTTAATTAAACTTTTAAGTGATTAAAAGAGTGTTTTGAAAGTTTTACGGTACTTTAAAAGTGCAAAATAATGAGATGGCCGAAACTGAACTTGCTCAAAAAAGTGTGTTGTTTAAACTTTAACAATGAAATACATCAACACATAAGAAGCAAAGTAAAGAGATAGCTGAAAGAAATAGAGACTATATCACATGCACATCAATATGAGTTTGATTAGAGACAATAGATCCAATGGCAAGAACAACTCGCCTTAAGAGATGAAGAAAGAAAATTTAAGTGTGTTTGCCAAGTTAACCATTCAACAAGTTACAAGCTCAAGACGTGGCTACCAATGGATATAAACAATGAATCAATAAACCACTTATATTTTAAGCACCTTAAGAGATATTAAACATGAAAGTAAATGTGTGCTTAAGAGAAATTAAGAGCTTGAAACGAAATAAACTAAGCAAGATCAAAAGAAATTAGTGAGTGTGTTGCCCAATGGGCTTAAGATATGAGATTAGATCCAATATGTAAACATTTAAGACATTAAACCATTTAGATCAACCACATCACATGAAAGATAAAGCACTAACACTTAGCTCTACCTCTTTGGGGGGTTCCTTTCCCAAATAGGTAGGTTATTAGTTATCTTGTCTTAGTTAGTTTGAGTGTTCTTAGATCTTGTTATTAGGGCAAACTTAGCAAGATATGAGCAAGAAAGAAAGTAAACCTAACAACAAACTAAACTACAAGCTAATCTACAAGCAACGAAGCAAATATGAGAAGGTGCCCTCACCTTCTAAACCTTGCGGCCAAGCTAGAAGAAAACTCAAAAAAAATAAAAGAAAGAGCTAGATCTACCCATGTCCTAGCCTACCCAACAAGCTTGAAGAAGAGGGGAGGTCGTACCACTTCCCCTCTTACACCTCAAGCTCAAACAAATAAGCAAATATAAGGAGAAAAAGTGCACTTCTAAGCTGAAAAAAGACTAGAGAGGTGAGAAATAGCTACCAAACTCCCCCAAGGGGCCTTGGAGTGTTGTGTGTGTCTCTTTGGGGCAGCCAACAACCTCCTATCAGATCTGATATACCTGTTAAAACAACAAGGTTTTCTTGCTAGGATGGCTACACACAACTAAACAAAGTTAAGGAAACCCTTGCCCTTTTGGGGCAAGAACTTTCCACAAGACAAGATATAGATTTAAAAGTATTTTTGACCTATCTAAACCAATATATGCTAGCTGAAAAATGATATGGATGTACATTAAAGAGCAAGGTAATAGATCTAGATAGTTGGAGTGTGAGAAACTACAAGTGATCCTTCCCTTCTAGAAGGAGTTCCCAATGGAGCTTTGAAAGTGAATCTGCAATACTCTTCCAAACTCAAACATACAAGAGACAAAACGTTGATGCAATGATAATAAACGACACTTCAATTTACATCACACATCAAGATTTATAGACTAATAAGCATACGCATTACTAAGCCTACTTAGATAACACTTTACCTAAGATTTAGTTTTGCATGAAAAGAGAAAGAACATTAAACAATATTACCTCCATTACTTAAGAATGACAAGCATACGCATTACCCTTCTTGTTGTCCTCCAAAGCTTCCAAATATTATTACCAAAGAGATAGATCTTGGAGAGGAATACTCCAAAACCCTAGAGCAAGAATGAAATGAGAATGAATGAAATGACAAGAGAGAGAGAGGAAAATCAAGTAGCATAACAATAGCTCAAGATATGGTGAGTTGGGAGTGAGGAAGGAGATCTATTTATACTTGGAGAGGCAAACCTACCTCTCTTGGATCTAAGCCAAGTGTCCACCACCAAGCAATAGAGTAGATCTCTAGGCTAGGGCACACCATCTAGGGTTTGCACAATATATCTAAGGTGTAGAAAAATAGATACATTAATTAGATAGATCTAATGGCATGTAGGAGGCATGGGATTCGTGCCAAGGGATGTGAAGAGGCTCAAATAATTTTTTAGAAATTATTTGTGGAGTTTCTAGATGAGAGAGGGTGCACTTCTCTTGGAGGGCGCCCCTCTTGGGATGAGGAGAAGGTGATGAGAGGTGGGAGATGAGTGTAAGGTGTTGGGATCACACAAAGCTTCAATGAAGAGGTGTGGGATCCGTGCTAGGTGAGGTGAAGAGTCTTTAACAAATAAAAACGTAACTTTTATTGGAGAGACAAAAAGGAGGGGGTAACTCTCTTGGAGAGCGCTCCCCATGGTCAAAAATCAACCCAAATGTTAGTATGGGTGATGTGGAGTAAGGGGGATCACCTCTAGGGGTGAAAAGAAGGTTAAATGAAGTGAAAACTTAGGAGAGGGGGCCACATCAAAGTCACAATTAAATTAAAAAGTGAAAAACGTCAATCCCCCTAGGGGGGTGCAACTTTTGAGTGCGGGGGTTGGAAAATGGGTTAGACAAGGTTGAAAAGGGTTGGAAGGCTAAGGTTATGCTTAGGGGGTCTCTCTCTAACCATCATTTCAATATTTCACATCATCTAACTCATTATTACAATTTTACATTTTTCCATGTTTAGACTTTAGCAATTAAAATTGTTGTTATAGACTGACTGACACTATAGGTGGACTAACCCATGGCTAAAGTTGTCCGATCGAAATGAAACTTGGTCCAAGTATGTAGGGGGTGCTATTCCATTTCTTTTGAGCACAAATACCCCTATCAAAAGTCCAAGGTTCCAGTTTTTACAATTATTGCTAAAAAATAATTAATTAATTAAATAATTAAACCTCCAAACTTAGAGAAATTTAATTAAAAATTAATTAATTAAAAAAAAACTAACCTAGACTCTACGGAATTCTGCAAAATTTTCTATGATGTCTTGCATGGTCATTTACAATGAATTCTCTATATAGTTACCAAAACATAAGTCCACTGGAACGTCGTTCACCACTTTGGAGGACATATGTAAAGTGTGAGGGAAAAACTCAAGGGAAATCANCTTAAATAATTAAACCTCCAAACTTAGAGAAATTTAATTAAAAATTAATTAATTAAAAAAAAACTAACTTAGACTCTACGGAATTCTGCAAAATTTTCTATGATGTCTTGCATGGTCATTTACAATGAATTCTCTATATAGTTACCAAAACATAAGTCCACTGGAACGTCGTTCACCACTTTGGAGGACATATGTAAAGTGTGAGGGAAAAACTCAAGGGAAATCAATAAGGCTGAAAAACCCACTGATATCCCGAGGATAAAAAACCCTCGGTGAACAGAACTCTCCCAGTGAATCGATCCCAAGGTAACTGACCTAGACGTGACTCATGCAGACCTATTACATTATTAACCCACGCAGGGGTGCGGAAATTCCATTTACAAAAATAAGTGTTGGGCCAAACACAGCCCTGTAGAACCAAAGTTCTTCAACCATACTGCATCTGACGATGCATCTCTTCATGGCACATGAGTTGACCACCGGTGCTAAATGGGCGGTCAACAGTGCCTAATGCCTATCTTTCATGGAGGAAACATATTGGTCCTTCGCATTTATTATGTGTTGTAAAAAATACCACTTGATCATCACATACCTAGAAACATCCACATGTTTCCATTGGCCATTCAATTGTTTAGAATATGAAAGATTACTTTGTAGGCTTTCCGTTTTTACAAATCTACCTCTAGAAAGTAAAAGCAATTTCAAAAATTGAATCCCAAAACAAGAACTTACCTCCTACATGCCTACTTTCCTGCCCTTTTCAACGATCAATAAATAGTATTGTGGCTACCTTTTGGAACATATAATTGCATCTAGCCATGATTTTGTTCACCTAGCAATGTCTCCCTGCTCAAAAAAATCTTCCAATTTTATCATTTCCCTAGCAACTTTTTCCTACCAGTGAACATTTCTAACAAAATACTCGCATTTGTTGTACCTCTTTCCCCTTGCCTTCCAGTGACTCCCAACACAATCAATGTCTCCAAACACCAATCCTTATGCTTTCCAGCCTTATCTCATGTTTTGCAACCATGCCTCTAACATGGTTTTAGATCTAGATTTTTAATTTTTTTTAAGATAACTTATTTTCTCTTATCTATCCATCCATCTCTTTCCATTGTGGCTTATTGTTGTCAAAAAACTCACCTATTTCATTTGGCACTTCTTCTAGACTTATCTATCCCCTAAAAATAATTGTTATGATTGCCTCGCATTATCCTTCCTCCACCGTACTCGTGGATCCCTACTTGTCACTGCCAACTACACATAACCTTTATTCTAGGAATTATCAAGCACCAATAAAATAAATAATATTCTCCAACCTTAAAATTTAAATTTTAAAGCTACCTCCAATTCTGATCTCGCTACTTCAAGCCATTTGTGAAATGTGGAATTTTGTTTTTGCTACCATAGTCTCGGATGAATTCTACCTTATAGATTACGCTATCATGTGTGTCAAACTCTTTGGTCAAGTTCTTGTGTTGATGTGTCCATGGCAATTTTTGGTGTTTCCATGTCTCAAAGATTATATATTATTCAATGTGTGATGATTTATGTTGTCTCCATGCATCTCAGAGATTTGATACTATTCAATGTGTATGAAAGTCAATACATAAGATCTATGACGAGGGAGACATCAATGATGAATCTACGTAAGTATAAACTAACATGTTATTAATTAACTTAAGTCACTTTAGTATGTCATCACATTATTAACATAACAAAGCGTAAAGTCCATATTCATAAACTTAAAAGTCCTACTTTATGTAATACAGGGTTCAACCATTATAAGATATACTTTGAAAGGAACAAAAGTGAAAAGCCCATAAACGAAATAATCTTGTAGTAAATATATTTTTGAAAATAATAAAATGGTTAAGAAAGATAAAAGACAATAGAAGACAGTAATAGAAATGGAAGTAATGGTGACAGAAGAAAAAATTGCAACTCAAAATATCTAGTAGTTAAAAATATAGTGCATGGAAATAATATAGTCACAACAATGAATGGATGGAGTGGGAGTGAGAGTAAGCATATACAAGACAAGCACTTGGTGAAACAATTCTTTGGTGGAGAATGAGAAAATGTCTTGGTGAAAAACATTTTAGTAAAGAATGAGATATTCATGCTTAATATAAGATGAACACTTGGTGAAACAACTTTTTGGTGGAGAATGAGAAAATGTCTTGGTGAAACAACTTTTTAGTGGAGAATGAGAAAATGTCTTGGTGAAAAGACTTTTGTAAAGAATGAGACAATCACTTGGTGATATTAAATTTTAATTTATATTAAGTTAAATATTAGCAACCTAAGGTGACCATTCGAATTGCAAAAGTATAATTCCTTGAGTGTTCATTGGAAGTACCTGAAACATCTATTACAAAGATTGGTATTAGAAATTGTACGAGAAATGTAGCTACACAAATGGTATAAGAAATACAATAAAGCAAAAAAAAAACAATGGGTAAAATCATCCATGTATAATTGGAAGCTATATCAATTCAATCAATATGTCATAAAGAAGGATGGTAAAATTAATAATGAATCATATTGGGAAATGATGCTTACTTGAGCATATGTTTGTGTCAAAGGTACCACTCCAGTAGTAGAATAATGCATAAGTTGTAGAAGAGTTAGAGCTCCAGTTATGGTTTTGTATCAGTCATGACTATGTTCAGAGATATTGTGTGTGAATATGAGAGAGAAAGTATATCTCGGCACAAAGCTCATCTCTGTTTTAATTGTTAATGCAACTTGAGTAGGCTTCGGCCTTTGTGTATGGAAATGTACTTGAATGCCTTTGAGCTTAATGAATAAAATATGAAGCACATTTATCTTTGCATCTGATGAGTTATGGTCGGAATGTATGCTTATTTTATATTATTTTGCGCAATAATCTTGTGGTAATTACGAATGATTGAATGAATAGTTCAGAAAGGTTTCTTGTATGTTTTATTCCTTCACACCCTACACAAGACCATTGGTATCTATGATTCTCATGACGTCTCGATTGAGAGCTTCTTTAGTCCTAGAAGATTGAATATGTCAGTGCCTTTGGGGTTTTGTTGGTAAAGCCTATCGAACCCTAGGTCTGAAACCCCCCATTCAAGCCAACAAATGGTTCTGTTGTCGTGACCTGAAGGTTTTGTACTGCATGTTAAAGGAAGAAAATGATGTTTAAATGTTCCAGGAAGGAGATACAATCTTGACTATCCGAGGAGGATGATTCCGTGCAACGAGAGACCAGGAACTGGAAAATCAACCTCGAGCATTGGAAACAAAGGTGCATCTTGACAATGTTTTGTGTGTCTTCCTATTATCAAGATGAACGCAATTTACACGATCATTTAATTTATCAACCCAGAGTCTTTGATCTTGTGAATCTCTCAATGCAGTATACACATAAGAAGAACTTCTCCCAACTATTGCATGATCTAATCTATCTTCTATTGATATTATGGTAGCTGTGGGAGGTATTAACCTCCATGTCTAATCTTTGACTAGAATAGAATATTCCGGAAGCCAGAGAAATCCTAAACGGATGTGTAAAAACCCTAGAAAACAAGTCGACTCAGTAAAATAATTAATATTAAAGTATTAGCTTCTAGAAGGACAAGTCGACCCATACAGGTGACAAGAACCACTATAAATAGGAGGCGCTTGAGCTCATTTGTACACACTCATTTCACTCACTCTCTCAGTGAAGTATGGTGCAAGTTTGGAGTTGCAATTGCAAGAAAGGAAGGTGCATCTTCTACGGTGATTCTTGGTCTCTCTCTCTAGCGCTATCTAGCCTATAAGATATGCTTCCTACCTTCTAGTATCTTTTGGTGGTATTCTTGGTGACATCTTGGAGTATATTGGTGGATTTATTGAAGGTGAAAATTTGGGGAAGAAATGCAACAACTTCTGCAGTTGGGTATTGCTCTTGTTCTGTGGTTGTGGAGACTCTCTCTCTTGTGCGCTACCCTTGGAGAAGGTGCGCTCTCCTTGTCTTGTGTTGTTGCTGTAGTTGGATGGTTTTTTTTGGTTCCATCTTGTGCTACTATTGCGGATAGGGTTTATCTATTGGTTCTAGTGTGGCTTTTCAGAATCATTCTATCTAGCAAAGGTTAAGGTGCTTGGGGATGGTTGTGTGCCTATGGTTGGGTGACAATAGTGATATTGTCTATGGTTAAAATGATCACATTGAATATTTTAACAGGTTATGGGCCCACACTACCTTCAAAACAGTCTAACCACTGGAAGGAAGATCGACAGTGCTTTGTCAAGCTCATTATAGCACCAGTTATAGTTGCAACTAGGGTTTTTGAGCTTGCAGCGGCAACAAACCCTAACCTAAATTCTTGGGAACTTTTAGTGAAGCATTGGACCTAATTTTTGGGTATTCTAGTGCACCCTAGCCTAGCACACCCTCTGGTGCCCTCAGCTAGCAAAAACGTCAAGTTTGAGTTCTTGGTCAAAGTCAAAGTCAAAGGTTGACTTTTGGTTAAAATTGTTTTTGTGGTCAAAGTTTAAATTTTGGGGTTTTTAGCTTGTTCTAATCATTGAACCTTTTTGATTCAGTTTCTAACCACTTCTTGTCAAGATGGTGTCTAGTTTCGTATTAGAAGACAAGTTGAACAATGCTACAAATTTCAAAGGTATGCACTTGTATATGCTTTTCAAGTTATATCATCTAGCAAAGCATGAGTGTGTTTGCAGGGGATGTACAAGAGATCTTTTCCAAGCAGCGATCTTGGATTCAGTACATTCAGAGGAACAAACACACCCTCTCTAGGAGTTGAGGCTCCATGTTCCAGGTTTGATTGATCAAATTGTTAAGTTTCAATTTGCACATATCAAGTTTGATAGTTTCTACAGTACAATTAAACACTATAGTTGTGACAACAATCTTTGAAAGGCTCTATTACTACTACGTATACTTGGTTGCATATAAGTACTATTGATATAGATGCTTATTGCACTTGTTTGCAAAATGAACTAACATCTCCTCTAGGACATATTTCTTGTTTTTCTCATGGGAAGGTCACCTTGGTAATTCTATGATGACTACCATCCTTGTTACCATAGATATGTTCTTATGAAAATGATATTGGAAATACTTTTTCTCTTGTTGTTCTTGTTTCGGGTAAGTCACAGGAAATAGCTCTAAGAAGGAGCTACAATGACAGTTGCAAACATAGAACAGATGACTCCATTAAGTGGTGAGGAAGGTGATCTCACCAAATACCAATTCTTAAGGAAACATGTAAAGAAAAAGGAGTTTTGGACATCATTCACTCAGATGTGTGTGGACCAATGTCAACCTCCTCACTAGGTGGGAGAGTACACCTCAGATGACTTCAAGACATTTTGCAGAGAGGCTGGGATTAAGAGGGAGCTCACTACTCCCTACAATCCTCAACATAATGGTGTAGCAGAAAGAAAGAACTGATCCATTGAAGAATATGTTAAGGCCATGATGAATGATCGTAATCTATCCATGTTTCTATGGGGAGAAACAACTATGACAACCGTATATGTTCAGAATAGAAGTCCTCATCGTACATTGAAGAACATGACTCTAGAAGAAGTCTTCTCTAGAAAGAAGCCAAGTGTTGAACACTCGAAGATATTTGGTTGTCCTATCTATATTGATGTTCCCAAGGACAAAAGAAAGAAGTTGGAACCTTCAGGAAAGAATGGCATATTCGTTGGATATAATGAGTCATCAAAATCTTACAAAATCTATGTTCCAGGTCAACAGAAGGTTGAAATCAACAAAGATGTGACTTTTGATGAAAAGATTGCCTTCAAGAAATCTATAGAAGATTCCATGGATTCCAACGATGAAGAAGAACATGAAGGTCTCAAGGAAAGAACTACATGTTCTCCAGAACATCCCAATGAAGAACCAGAACAACCACTTGAACTTGTGGAACCAGTTATTGTACCTGAGACCAGAAAACGACCAACATGGCTCGAATCCACCCTACAAGAAGCAGAAAGACATAAAGCTCCCAATGGCACCTTTAGGGAAAGCAAGAGGCCCAAAACATTCTCTAGTTATGTGGCACTCATGACAAGCCTTGTCAATGTAGAACCTTCCACCTTTGAAGAAGCAATCAAGAAGAAAGAATGGAAGGAACCTATGATGGAAGAATATCAATCCATCATGAAAAATGATGTATGGGAAATTGTGCCTAGACCTAAAGGAATGTTTGTAGTCACTTCAAAATGGGTTTACAAGATAAAGCGTGCAGTAGATGGGAGTATCGATAAATACAAGGAAAGAATTGTGGCTAGAGGGTTCTCCCAATGGGAGGGAGAAGATTATGATGAGACGATAGCTCCAATTTCTAGAAACACCTCTATTAGAGCCATCATATCTCTTGCAGCATCCATGGGTTGGAGTTTACATCAGATGGATGTAAAGACCGTTTTTCTCAATGAAGTAATTGAGAAAGAAGTATACATAGAGAAACCTCAAGGTTTTGAGGTACACCCGAGAGAAACCCATGTATGTGGCTTAAAGAAGGTCTTGTATGGACTCAAACAAGTTCCAAGAGCTTGGTATGCACAAATTGACAGTTACTTGAAGAGACTTGGATTTTCCAAGAGCTATGTTGATCCAAACCTTTACTACAATTAGGTTGTGAATGATACACTTGTGATCCTGCTACTATATGTTGATGATTTGTTTCTGATAGGTGTAGAGCCTCTCATTATTCAATGTAATAGGGAGTTAGCCTCTGAATTCGATATGAAGTATCTTGGTCTCATGCATTATTATTTGAGAGTAGAAGTATGGCAGAAGCGTGGTGAAATCTTCCTGGGGCAAGGGAAGTATGTTGTAAAGATCCTTCATAATTTTGGGATGATGGATTGAAAATCCATGGCAACTCCCATGGTGGCAGATCAAAAGAAGCTGAGAGACTCTGATTCTGATCCAGTAGACTCGTCTCTGTACCAGCAGTTGATTGACTCATTGATGTATTTGGTTAATACTCGACCACACATTTGCTTTGCAACATTTTCTTTGTTGTGAACACGTTGAGTCAGTTCTAGGCGGAACCTAGACATGAGCATTGGATAGTTGCAAAACAAATTTTGAGATATCTTCATGGGATGCTAAATTATGGTTTGAGATATGCCTCAAACAATGATGTACATCTGCATGGATTTACGGATTCATATTGGGCAGGCAGTGCAGATGACATAAAGCATACTTCTGGTATATGTTTCAGTTTGGGCAATACTATGATATCGTGGGCTAGTAGGAAACAGAATTCGGTTGCAATCAACACTACAAAAGTAGAGTATATTACAGCTTGTGATGCTTGTACGGAAGCAGTATGGCTCCGTAAGCTGATTTCTAGACTATTTGATCAGGTGTGGGATTCCACTGTGATGTATTGTGATAATCAGAGATTTGTGAAGCTTTCATAGAACCTTTTGTTCCATCACAGGTCGAAGCACATTGAGATCAAGTGTTATTTTATTTGTGATAAAGTCCATAAGGGAGAAGTGATTCTCGAGTACATCTCCACCGATGAGCAGACAATTGATATTTTGAAAAAAACCTCTGTCCAAGATAAAGTTTGCATACTCGAGGGACAAGCTGGGACTTGTGGAGATACCCTCCCTTGGTTGAAAAGGAGAAGATGACTTCCTCGGTTGGGAGGGAGTGTTGATATATGGCATCATAGATAATCATTGTGTTGGCGGACATACATTCTCCAGGTGGAGAATGGTCTAGGAAGAATAGATTGTTGATGTACCAGGGATAGTTATTCTCCCAGGGCATTACCCAGACATGTAGAATGGTCCAGGAGAACTATTCTCATGGGGCTTTTCCCATACATGTAGAATGGTCTATCTCCCTAAGTTCACAGTAGTGACCAGAGTGGAAAGATCGGTATAGGATAGACATTTTCCCTGAGTTCATAGTAGTGGCCAGAGGGGGAAAAATGGTCCAAGACAATCATTCTTTTTGAGTTCACAGTAGTGACTAGAGTGGGAAGAATGGTCCTTGTAGCCCATGGCGTGGCTTTCAACATATGTTGGGACAATCATTCTTCCTATATCACAGGCAGTGACCATGATATGAAGAATGGTCCCTATATCACTATGTTGAGTGAGTGACTTATGCGAGACATTATGTTGAGTGCACTAAGTCCAACGCATGACTTATTCAACATCATGCTTGATTACTCAGATGGAGTATGGCCTCGAGAGATGATGCAGACGATGACATTTTTTGATGCCAGGATTCTACCAGATGATACTGATAATGATGAGGATGCTCGTGACTTGATCTGCGTGATCATGAGATAGCCTGTGTGGCTATGATGATGCTACTTGTGGAATGGTATGCAAGACTATGTGAACCTTGCCCATACCATGTGAAATGGATGGATGTGTTTGAGACCATTACAGTTAATACCTTCTTAGCTAGGAGAGAGTGTTGATATTATGGTAGTTGCGAGAGGTATTAACCTCCATGTGTAACCTTTGACTAGAATAGAATATTTCATAAGCCAAAGAAATCCTAAACAGATGTGTAAAACCCCTAGAAGAGAAGTCGGCTCAGTGAAATAATTAATATTAAAGTATTAGCTTCTATAAGGACAAGTTGGCCCAAACAGGTGACAAGAACCACTATAAATAGGAGGTGCTTGAGCTCATTTGTACACACTCACTTCACTCATTCTCTCAGTAAAGTATAGCGCAAGTTTGGAGCTGCAATTGCAAGAGACAAAGGTGCATCTTCTGGGTTGATTCTTGGTATCTCTCTCTAGCGCTATCTAGCCTAAGATATGCACCCTGCCTTCTAGTATCTCTTGGTGGTATTCTTGGTGAGATCTTGGAGTATATTGGTGGATTTCTTGAAGGTGGAAATTTGGGGAAGAAGTGCAACTGCAACTGTCGCAGTTGAGTATTGTTCTTGTTTTATGGTTGTGGAGACTCTCTTTCTTGTGCGATACCCTTGGAGAAGGTATGCTCTTCTTGTCTTGTTTTGTTGCTACAGTTGGATGGTGTTTTATGGTTCCATCTCATGCTACTAATGGAGCTAGGGTTTATCTGTTGGTTCTAGTGTGGCTTTCCAGAATCATTCTATCTATCCAAGGTTAAGGTGCTTGGGGGTGGTTGTGTGCCTATGGTTAGGTGACAATAGTGATATTGTCTATGGTTAAAATGAGGACATCAAATATTTTAACATCTTCCACACAACATAAACAATGATTTCAAACCTAAATCGTAAACCTATGATAATAAAAAGAAAAATTGACAATGTTTTTAGTCCCAACCTAGTGGTGGCACCTCATATGCTAGAGTCACTGGGGACCATTCCCATAACTTAACATTTAGCTCTGTATACTAAGCATGGGATAAGAATGAAGTGATTTTGCAGCATGCCAATTCCTACAAGAAATTAAATAAACCACACATAAAACTAGATATTATCAATTGCAGCTAGTTTGGTGGCACTTTGTGTGTTAATGTTACTAGGGACCATGCCCATAACTTAACATCCAACTCTATATCCCAAGATTTGTTTGATAATAAAGTAATTGTGCAGTCAAATATCCTATTTCTGCAATTAAAAAATTCTACGAGAAATAATAACCAGACAAGAAATTAACATAAAAGAAATGGATTGAAATAAATTTAAAACTACAATACTTACTCACACATATGTATCGAGGGCACACACAACACCTCACCTTGGAGTGGGTCCGCTCCAAGGGTTCGTCCTATGTTCCCAACTATGGAATCAACCCACACGCACTATGGAGCGACTCTATACAAAAAACCAGAATTGATCATGTATATTACTGTAGAAAAATATTACAATGTTGATCACCATTATCGTTTCCCCCTCGAGAATGACGCTCTGTTTATATAGCACAAGGAGGTGTCTTTTGCGCTCATGAATGGAAATGACAACATTCTTATATTCCTGGGAGGTTCTGTTGTTGGTTACAAAATAAAATTTGGAGCATTGCAATCTGAAACCAGATCCATAAAAAAATTAACAACTTGGTCATGTGGACATCGTGACTTTGTTTTCATAGTGGGAAATGAAATTGATAAATTAATTGTAGAATTGTATGTTGCAGCGTGTTCATTACTCCTGGACAAAAATGGGCACAATCTAGTAATTGGTTATAACATCCTATTCTTGCATGCATAGGTGCACCCAACATAAGTAATGTTATGATTCTCAGGGAAAGGAATCGATGGATTCCTTCACCATAATTGCTCAAAACTTTATCCATGAAAGGGTGAATTTTCCTCATGAGTTGTAGTTTCCTACACGAGTTTAGAAATCTCATGTATGTGGAAAATCAAAATTATACACGTGGGCATGTTGAATCCACCCTTCAATAATTAAAATCATGCTTCTACCTTTTAAAATATTCCCACGTGGTTCTACTATTGAATTCATTGCATCTTTCTTTAACTAGTTTCTTTAAATATTTAATTGTTAAATGTTATCTGTTGGGTCTTCAAATTCATGGCATATTTAATTATAATATTTTAATGTGCTACTTGTATCTCTCCACAACTTATGTATGTTGATGTGGAGATGCAATGCCCATGAGAACCACACTCATACCCTAGATGACTAGAATTCCTCAGGATTGTATGCTTGGAATTGGAACTTCATGGATGGAATATTTAGTAGCATGTGTTCTATCGTGACATTTTCAGTTCTGTAGAAACTGCTTGAACTCATGAGACCCCCACAACTGTAGCAACTAGAAAAAGTGACTTAAATGGATGTGCAACAACCATGATTCAAGGATCCGTAGAATGTGAACCTTCAAAACAATACCCTGTAACAACTTGTCCACACATGAACCATCACTTCAAAAGTAAATACAAAATACACTACCCTGGATGTTAGTCATAAATCCAATGAAATACTAAGAAATGTAATAGAAAACACTTTAAGCATAAATTCGCACAGGAACATTAAAATGGGCTAATATAGGGTTACGGGTAAACAAAAAGGGATTAAAAACAAGGAAATACAATGTCAAAAGATGGTAATTTGGAGACTCATCATCGCCCCCAAACTGGATATGTTATATGCCCGCATGCGACCCTGTACCTCTGTATCAACCAAACATATTGAATGATGCATGCCAAACAATCTCTTTTCAGTACCCTTCTTGCTATCCCCATTTTGTGGGATAACTAAGGAGATTATGTCTCGAGGCCCTCAGGTTGCAGATATGGAGTGGAGAGAGACTACACGACTAATAGTATCATTTTCCACAGATGGAGACCCTTCTCACCACCACATAGGTCATATATTTTCAGATGGCATCCACCACACCCACTGGCTTTTGGGAGGCAATGGGCCTTGCTTCATGAGGTACAAGTAAGGTATTGTGGTAAGTGTCATTTCAATATTTGAGGCATTTGAGTATGTTGTATGTTAGACTTCTTTAGATTTCATGACATATGCTTGGACATTAAGCCTTTTGCCCTGCTTCACCTTGGTGGTTGACATTGTTCCCTATTAAGTGGTCTTCCTTGGGGATAGGTTTTCTACTAGGAACTCCCTTGAAGCGCCATCGTACTGTTCTCGAACGTACTTACCACTTTTCATCACTAAAACCTCTCGTTTCCTTATCTCTTGGGATTTTAGGGTGTTGATCCAGGTGGATATTGGTGGCCACCCACTTGTTCCAACTGGCTCCTTTTGTCTGTTTTTAGTTCAACACGTTCTTCTGTACTTCTTTGTAATTGTAGGTTCTACACTTCCAGGGTTGGCTGGAGCCCTACACATCTTCCAGGTGCATACTGGTGGCCTCCCGCCTAACCCAACTAGCTTATTTTGTATGTTTTCATGTCATCACATCTTGTTGTACTTCCAGGGCTGTTTTGGGGCCCTAAACAATGTTATTTTGGCTCGCCACAGTCAAGCTGTAGACGGAATCAGAGTTTGATGACGTAATGCATAGTTCTCGAAAATACCTTTCCAATGGGCTATCACACGATTAAAAACGAAGATCGTATGGAAAAGTTACGACCCCGTGAAGTTAATGTACTAACTTACCCAAACGGGGCCCACATGACTTTTGGCGTTTCATCTCCCAGGGTTAGGTTTTTGGATGTATAG
Organism: Picea mariana; assembly: GCA_032191745.1. Classification (NCBI taxonomy): domain Eukaryota; kingdom Viridiplantae; phylum Streptophyta; class Pinopsida; order Pinales; family Pinaceae; genus Picea; species Picea mariana. The sequence continues at coordinate 67,730 of JASDQU010790214.1, read as the reverse complement.
GGTTTTGACATTCCTGTTTAACACAAAAAGGCCTTCAGAGCCTCATTGTAATCATATTTTGGCGAATGAGCATAGTTGTCACATCTCTTCTCAGAGATAAAGCAGTCACCATTCTAACAAGTCTTGCACTCTATATTTTTGCAATCTCTTTACAATTCTTTCATTAATAAAAATCAAGTATTGTTGTATTTCTCTTCTTCTGGCAATTTTCATGAGTGTTTCAATGTAATATCTCTTCTTTCATTTCGTTCCAAAAATAATCTGGATCAGGTGTACTGACCTGAGAAGGGTTTTTCCCTCATTCTATGGGAAGAATGGGTTGAAGGCCCAGAGGGGTTGTTGTTGGGTAAAAGATAAAATCCTATGTATAAACCTTCCATATGCTTCTCCCAGGGATCCCCCAAGAAATAAATGAAACGCTTATCTGTAAGAAAAAGGGGACCCACAATAATAATGATTAAGAATACTTAAAGGGTTAGTTGGAGGATAAGAGGTCTCATCACGAGCTTACCTATCATGATCATGGATATTTAGTGGTATGACATTACCATCATCTAGTCACCAAGACAAGGTAATGGATCTCAGTTGCATGGTTGAGAGAAAGTGGGTCTCATCACGAGCCAACCTTCTCATTTCCACTAGGTATTTGTGAGTGACATTGTCATTATCTGCACACCATGCCAGGATAATGGCCTTCAACTTGTCCCTAAAATTTGAAAGAAACAAAGAATGGAAAAACGATGGGATTGGAAAAATTGCATTGCAAACAAGGTGTCACACACCCTCTACAAAGGCACCCATGAATGAGACACTACAACCCCTTGTATGTCATGAACTCCATGCCCATTGAGTCTTGACCCTTAACTGCTTCATTCACTTTACATGGCTTAGAGAGGGATCTCTTGGAAACATTCCTTGACCTAGGGAAAGATCTACCCAATAGGACACCTCGTCAACCCTCCCATATCCAAGCTTGGCAAGTCGCATAATGACTTTGAGCACTTAATTGTTTGACAGGGTAATCTTTGATGCACATTCTTAGGTGGCTCATTTATTGACTTGATTTACTTATCATGATATTTTGACTTGAGATCCTTGGAGGGCGTGCCTATCTGTCTTTGCAATAACTAGTTGGTGGACAATTTTGGGGGAACAAGCCTAGCTTGGGCTTCCATGGGGCTTGAAGCCCACAGGTGGATGCTAAGGGCCTACATGCCGGATGAGAGAGATGAAACTTCAGAGGCCTAGAAGATGACTTGGACGACATAACCCAGTCCCCATATGCCAAATGATTTTCTTAGGAGAGGAAAAACGTCATCCTTAGGAGCATGATGTCATTTATAGGGGCTAGGGTTTGGTGGTGAGCTTACCACTCATTGTCACATGGACGTTTTGAGGAGAATTAGGCTTTGACCATGAATAAAGTGACTTGGATGCTTGACATGTGGCTTTGGGAAGCCTAACTACACTCCTCCAACACCAACAACTTGCTCCTAGTGCCAAAACGTCCCCTAAAGGGGTGACATCACTCTAAATTAGGGTTTATTTTTGTGTAAAAGAAAATTTTAAGTGAATTGTTTAACATTATTTTGTAAAAGGGGAAAGATTAGGGTTGTTGACCCCTAGTCTTTTGGTTTACCTTTATATTATGTGGACAAACTATTTTTGAGACACTTTGTATAAATAGAGATCATAAGATCTCATTTCATAACATAACTCTCCCATTGTGAGAAGTACATGGCTGAAATTTTCACTACTCTTGGTGATTTTGGTGTTCCTCTCTTGTGGAATGTCTTTTGGTGAATGTCATTTGGTGATTGGATGAAGAGGAGTGATGTGCAGCCCCCTAAAGGATTTCTCTCTTGAATCTTGGATGAATGTTGCATGGTAACTAGGGTTTGTTCTCTCATTTTCTTGGATTGGGTAAGGAAAAATATTCATATGCTATTATTTTCTTGCTTACTTTGGTTATTGTTGGTGGAAACCCTAGGGAGGAGTATGCTAGATACACCCTCCATCATTACTTCATCTTTTTGTTAAAGGTTTTAAGTCTTTTTTTTTTGCAAGGGTTGCTAGGAGAAATACAAGTGTGTATACCCTCCTAAATTTACCCTAAGTTTGGTTGGCATACCCTAGGGAGTAAGATGGTTTACACCCCTAGGGTTGTTGTTGATCTAGCTTTTTCTTTAGAGACTCCATCACCCAATTTTAAAGGCACTAATCTGAAGTATTCTTGCATTGGAGAAACAAAATATTGCATTGGGAAACCTGATTTCTTGTCGTTTTAACCTTTTGCAACTTGAGTTGTGTTCCTTGTGCTTAGAGCACCTCTCAGCCACTAGGGCGTCCCCTCTAAAGGGGTAGTTCTTGATTCTGTTACACATTTTCATCTTCATCCATTAGCGCTGCAAAAACCCTAATCTAATTGCTTCAATAACTCTCAAATCAACTGCTGAAAATTGCCCAAAGTTTGCACACTTAGACTACTTGGTCTAGCACACGTTTTGGCAACGTTTGGAGGAGTTTTAGTGGTTGATTTTATTTCTATAATACATTGATTGTTACAGCCATAAGGCTGATATATATTGCTGTAGAAAGTGTTTACAACAACCTTATCTTTTCATGCTAGTATCTTGGTCTTTGAATCTTGAGTTTTACTAGTGTTTAGCTAGTCTATCTCTTGCGTCTTTCACTTGATTTCTATCACTTGTTTAGAAGCTTATTATGCCATTTCATTGTAGATATATATTGTTACTAATAGTTGCTATTAGGGACAACAATCTTAACTTGTTTTTCCAATTGGTTATATTGCATCATAGGCTTGTTTTTCTTGTGTCTCGGGCAGGTACTTCACTAACGGTAGGTCACTCAACATATTTGGAAACCCTTGAACCTTCTCAATATTCTTTCCCAAGACGTGCATACCACTTAGAATTGACCCTTAGGGAAATCCTCTTCATCTTCATATTTTCCCATCTCATTTCCCCTAGGGTCACTGAGATTCCCCCCTTGAGGTCACTGCCTTGCCTCTAAAGTGACGGACACACCTGCCTAAGGTGACAGTGGGTAGGTGTCCTCCTAGTTGTCGCCAATTGGTGGTTGGTTCGGGATTTTCCCAACCTACAACTTTTGCGATAACATTTTGGTGTCGTTGCCAAGGAGGATTTTGAATCCTCTTCGGACCCTAACGACACTTTGGCAAGCTATCCCAAAGCCTCTCCCCTAGATTTCCTGGAAAATCTACCCAAGAGACATTCCCTTTCCACTTTTCTTGATGAGCTCCTTTTGAAGCTCATCTGGCAACTCCACTTTCCTAGAACCTACTTTTTCCTTTTTTCCCCTCTCCCTCCTTTGGTGAGACATGATCTCACCTGGCGATTCCTTTGAGGTGTCTTTTCAGTCAATGGAATTATGGCACCATGGGATGAACCCTCATCCAAAACTTTTTCTTGACTCAACAATGGAATTTTTACAAATGGAAAAGGAGAAGGCTGCTAATAAAGCTACTAAGGAAATGATGAATCACATAAGAGAGTTATTTCCTGTCGTTGACGATGAAGAAAATTATCAAGAGAACACGATGAGTTGTGACCCTTTCAAATATTTTGATGATACTTTATTTCATGACCTCAGAAGTGAAGAAGTTTCGAACGAAACCTTGGATATGATAGATCATCTTGAAGAAAAGCAAGCAAGGAACTATGCACTAAGGATCAAGCCTCTTGTGATGAAGAGGTGATGGAGGGGCATATCCATAAGAAGAAAGAAGAATTATGATAAATAAAAACATATTGAGGCACCACTATCTTTGCTCCCACTTGATGAAGGAGAGGTTGTCAAACCTTTCTCTCCTCCCACACGTAATGTTGAAGAAGCGATCAATGTCGATGATGAAGAATTTGAAGATCTAGTTGAAGACATCCATGCCTCTACTCCTCCTGCACACAAATAAGAAAAGATGGTTGTTTTCAGTCATACTGATGTTCTTATGAAAGTACCATTCGATATGATTGATGAGCTTATAGACACTTTCATACATACTGGCAGACGCATATGGGATCTTGGTTGTCTCATTTTTATAGAGACCCCATTTACGACATTGAGGATAGCTCTCAAGCAGAGGGGGTCTCATTTTCATAGGATTGGTCTTCACGCATGTATGATTCAGATATTTGGCAGCCTGGTGATGATATGGTTACATATATTTTCTGCCCCCTTCAAGGATGACTTGTCACAACATACTCAAATTGATCTTCAGTCATCCCTTGATACATACCCTTTTGAGGATGTAGATTTGTTCTATGAGTACTTTCAACCATTGTGTTCATATTTTAATAGACACCAGGTCGTGGGCAACCCAAAGCAGTCAAAGGTCTGCATTACCAAACATAAGCATTTTCATGTTGAGACTTTGGGCAAGGATTCACAGAAAAAGAAGAGGCGTTTCATAAGTCTGACGGAGGAGTTTCTCTCTAAGGATGTGCCTTATCCTGTTTCCCCTCGTTTGGGCAATCATAGGGTTTTCTTGGGATCTCTTGTCCTTTCTCAACTTTCAGGGAGAAATGATATTTTGAGTGAATATGAAGACGAGCCATCGTCTATATGTGGTAGCCCTCTTCATAGATGGATTGATTAGGCTTATGGGAAGAACGATCAGGCTGATGGTTTCTCTTTCCAACAAAATTTCCTCCCTCCCACCCATCTCCATGAGTTTTATTTCATGATCGATTATATGTGTGTTTATACTAACGATTATTATGTGCTTAGCTTATATTTGTTGTATTACATTATTAAGCATAGGGGGAGATACTTTGATGACGTGACGAGCTGGTTGCATTGGTTGTATGACTTCACCTGACATCACCCATCACCTAACCTTCAGGGCCTCATGGCCCCAGGTAAGTAGGTAAGTCATTTTGATTTCTTGCATTTTCATCTTTATTTCTCATATTAGTTTAGATGCATTTCATATTTCCTTTTGCTCTACTTGCATATCGATTTCATGCTTAGTTTAGATTTTTTTTTTTAAATGTCAAAATGTTTCTTTTCTAGATTAGTTTAATTTTGGATTTTATATATATATGGATAAAGGGTGATAGCACCACCCTAGATGCTCTTATCCCTTTTTCTACGTTTTTGCAGGAATAGGTCTACCAGGAGATACTGTGGTTCTCATGCACTCTACGATGATCACATGTCCCCAAGTAGGAGCCAAATGTTATCCCCATTTTGTGGGATAACTAAGGAGATTATGTCTCGAGGCCCTCAGGTTGCAGATATGGAATGCCTAGAGACTACATGACTAGCAATATCCTTTGCCATAGATGGAGACCCTTCTCACCACCATAAAGGTCGTAGGTTTTAAGATGACATCCACCACACCTGATGGCTTCCGGGAGCCAATGGTCCTTGCTTCATGAGTTACAAGTCAGGTATTATGGTAAGTGTCATTTAAATAGTTGAGTCATTTGAGTTTTTTGTATCTTAGACTACTTTAGATTTCATGACATATGCTTGGACATTATTCCTTTTCCCTGCTTCACCTTGGTGGTTGACATTCTTCCCTGCTTCACCTTCGGGATGGGTTTGCTACTAGGAACTCCCTTGAAGAGCCATTGTACCATTCTCGACCATAATTACCACTTTTCATCACTTAAACTCCATGTTTCCTTATCTCTTTGGATTTTAGGGTGTACTGACCCGAGAAGGGGTTGTCCCTCATTCTATGGGAAGAAGGGGTTGAAGGCCCAGAGGGATTGTTGTTGGGTAAAAGATAAAATCCTATGTATAAACCTTCCAGATGCTTCACCCAGGGATCCTCAAAGAAAGCAATGAAACGCTTATTTGTAAGAAAAGGGGGACCCACAAGAATACTGATTAAGAATGCTTAAAGGGTTAGTTGGAGGATAGGAGGTCTCATCATGAGAAGACCTATCATGATCATGGATATTTAGTGGTATGACATTACCATCATTTGGTCACCAAGACAGGGTAATGGCTCTCAGTTGCATGGCTAAGAGAAAGGGGGTCTCATCATGATCCAACCTTCTCATTTCCACTAGGTATTTGTGAGTGACACTGTCATTATCTAGACACCACGCCAAGACAGTGGCCTTCAACTTGTCCCTAAAGTTTGAAAGAAAGAAAGAATTGCAAAACGATGGGCTTGGAAAAATTGCATTGCAAATGAAGGTGCCACACACCCTCTACAAAGGCACCCATGAATGAGACACTACAATCCCTTATATGTCATGAACCCCATGCCCATTGAGTCTTGACCCTTAACCGCTTTATCCACTTTACATGGAATAGAGAGAGATATCTTGGAAACATTCCTTGACCTAGGGAAATATCTATCTAATAGGACACCTCGTCAACCCTCCCATATCCAATCTTGGAAAGTCGCATATTGTATTTGAGCACTTAATTGTTTGACATGGTAATCCTTGATGCACATGCTTAGGTGGCTCATTTATTGACTTGATTTACTTGTCATGATATTTTGACTTGAGATCCTTGGAGGGTGTGTTTATTTGTCTTTGCAGGACATAGTTGGTGGACATTTTTGGAGGAACAAGCCTAGCTTGGACTTCCATGGGGCTTGAAGTCCATAGGTGGATTCCAAGGGCCCGCATGTCGGATGAGAGAGATGAAACTTCAGAGGCCTATAATATGACTTGGACGACATAACCCAACCCCCACATTCCAAAATTTTTTCCTATGAGACGCAAAACATCATCCTTAGGAGTATGAAGTCATCTATGGGGGCTAAGGTTTGGTGGTGAGCTTACCACTCATTGGCACATGGACGTTTTGAGGATAATTAGGCTTTAACCATGAAGAAAGTGACTTGGATGCTTGACATGTGGCTTTGGGAAGCCTAACTACACTTATGCAACACCAACGACTTGCTCCTAGTGCCAAAACATCCCCTAAAGGGGTGACACCACTCTAAATTAAGGTTTCTTTTTGTGTAAAAGCAAATTTTAAGTGAATTGTTTAATACTATTTTGTAAAAGGGGAAAGATTAGGGTTGTTGACCCCTAGTCTTTTGTTTTACCCTAATATTATGTGGAAAAACTATTTTGGAGACATTTTGTATAAATAGAGATCATAAGATCTCATTTCATAACATAACTCTCCCATTGTGAGAAGTACATGGCTGAAATTTTTGCTACTCTTGGTGATTTTGGTGTTTCTCTCTTGTGGAATGTATTTTAGTGATTGGATGAGGAGGAGTGATGTGCACCTCCATAAAGACTTTCTCTCTTGAATATTGGATGAATGTTGCATGGTAACTAGGGTTTGTTCTCTCATTCTTTTAGATTAGGTAAGGAAAATTTTGCATATGCTATTATTTTCTTGATTACTTTGGTTATTGTTGGTCGAAACCCTAGCGAGGAGTATGTTAGATACACCCTCCATGATTTCTTCATCTCTTTGTTAAGGTTTTAAATTTTTCTGTTTTGCAAGGGTTGCTAGGAGAAATACGAGTGTGTATACCCTCCTAGATTTACCCTAAGTTTGGTTGGCATACCCTAGGGAGTAACATGGTTTACATACCTAGGGTTGTTGTTGATCTATCTTGTGCGTTAAAGACTCCATCACCCAATTTTAAAGGCACTAATCTGAAGTATTCTTGCATTGGAGAAACAAAATATTGCATTGGGAAACGTGATTTCTTGTCGTTTTAACCCTTTGCAACTTGGGTTGTGTTCCTTGTGCTTAGAGCACCTCTCAGCCACTAGGGTGTGCCCTCTAAAGGGGTAGTTCTTTCTATTGTAAGAAATTTGCATCTTCATCCATTAGGGCTGCAAAAACCCTAATCTAGTTGCTTCAATAACTCTCAAATCAACCGCTGAAAATTGCCAAAAGTTTGCACACTTACACTACTTGGTCTAGTGCACTTTTTGGAAAAGTTAGGAGGAGTTTTAGTGGTTGATTTTCTTTTTGTAATAAGTTGATTGTTATAGCCATAAGGCTGATATATATTGCTGCAAAAAGTGTTTATAAAAGCCTTATCTTTTCATGCTAGTATCTTGGTCTTTGAATCTTGAATTTCACTAGTGTTTAGCTAGTTTATCTCTTGCATATTTAACTTGATTTATAGCACTTGTTTAGTAGCTTATTATTCCATTTCATTGCTTATATATATTGTTACTAACAATTGCTATTAAGTCTTTCTTTTTTTCAAGGGTTGCTAGGAGAAATACAAGTGTGTATACCCTCCTAGATTTACCCTAAGTTTCGTTGGCATACCCTAGGGAGTAATAGGGTTTACACCCATAGGGTTGTTGTTGATCTAGTTTTTACTTTAAAGAATCCATCACTCAATTTTAAAGGCACTAATCTGAAGTATTCTTGCATTGGAGAAACAAAATATTGAATTGGGAAACATGATTTCTTGTCGTTTTAACCTTTTGCAACTTGCATTGTGTTCCTTGTGCTTAGAGCACCTCTCAATCACTAGGGCATGACCTCTAAAGGGGTAGTTCTTTATGCTATTACAAATTTGCATATTCATTCATTAGGGCTGCAGAAACCCTAATCGAATTGCTTCAATAACTCGCAATTCAACTGCTGAAAATTGCCCAAAGTTTGCACACTTACACTACTTGGTCTAGCGCATTTTTCGGAAAATTTTGGATTATTTTTAGTGGTTGATTTTCTTGCTGTAATACATTTATTGTTACAGCCATAATACTGATATATATTTCTGAAGAAATTGTTTACAACAACCTTATCTTTTCATGCTAGTATCTTGGTCTTTGAATCTTGAGTTTCACTAGTGTTTAGCTAGTCTATCTCCTGCATCTTTCGCTTGATTTCTAGCACTTGTTTAGTAGCTTATTATGCCATTTCATTGCTGATATATATTGTTACTAACATCTAATATTAGTTACAACAAGCTTAACTTGCTTTTCCAATTGGTTATATTGCATCATATGCTTGTTTTTCTTGTGTCTCAGGCAGGTACTTCACTATCGGCAAGTCACTCAACATATTTGGCAACCCCTTGAACATTCCCAAGATTATTTCCCAATACCTTCATACCACTTATAATTGACCCTTAGGGACATCCTCTTCATCTTCATATTTTTCCATCTCATTTCCCCTAAGGTCACTGAGATTCCCCCCTTGAAGCGACTACCTCACCTCTAACGTGACGGGGACACCTGCCTAAGGTGACAGTGGGTAGGTGTCCTCTTAGTTGTCACCAATTGGTGGTTAGGTGGCGATTTTTCCAGCCTAAAATTGGTGCAATAATACTTCCAATTCCCTTTACTATCCAACTGAAAATTATGTTGATAAAAAATACTTCAAATTCTTTCCCAAGAAAATCTTGAAATCCCTTCAAATAGTGGTTGATCCATTTTTCAAAATTTTGATGAGGCTCATATCATCATTTTATTAGCCAAGCATGCTTGATCCACCTAATAATTTCTCAACCCATAGCCACCTAGAACTTTTTAGAGATATTGTGTTGTCTCAAGAGTGATTTATGGAAAATATACCTTCCAAAAACAATATATTTAGGCAATTTTCTAGCAATTTTCTACAAGAATTTTGTAGCAAGCTGCTACATGCATGATTTCATAGCAGACTACTACACGAGGATTCTATAGTAGACTGGTATACAATGGATTTCTCACAAAATTTAATTTGGGTTTTTGATAAATTGTGCAGGCGTACCTGTTATAATTTAGCGCTTCTCCCCACCAAAAATCATGAGTATCCAAATCACATATTATCTTCAGGAGGTTTATAATGGCTTCCACCTTTGCATGAGAAGTTATGCATTTCATTCCATACATAGAGAAAATTATTATGGCAATCCTCTGTAGTAAGGTTCATGATGTTACAAAGTAATTTTTTATTTCAGTCACTAAGAGGATCTTCAACCACTTCTCGTGTATGGTTAAAAACTCTGCCCTCAATTCACTTGATTTGAAACTTGCTTGAAAGAAAAGATTTCATAACCTGGATAGCATCAAATGTTGCTTTGACTACCCAACAAGCAAGGCCACTTGCATACCATAGCTTTCAAGAGAGGCACCAAAACTTAGCTTGTACAAAATACGAGCTTAATACATTCATTTCGTTGTTGTTGCATAACACTAGTTTGCAAAGCGTGTTGGACCTGTTGTTATGGTGTTGGCATTGATATCAAAAATGGAAAACATGGTCAATGTTGGACATGGTATTATGGAGCTAGAATTTGATCTTATAGGGGTCAATATGGTATTGACATCTTTCTAATACATTGGTTGTAGCCTGCATAAAATAACATTATCATAAACAGAGGATAAGAGAGTCATGACATGTGAGGTTTAGTTGTGTAAAAGCAGAGTGAAATTGTTTGTCATACGAAAAGGGGATCTTTAAGATTAGAGTGTATGGAAGTGTTAAAAATATTTCAAGTGAATCCATTTTAGACACTATGGGAACCATTCTAAATGATCTGGCAGATGCATACATCATTTTTACAACATATGATATTGTCAAACTCTTGCATTGTCTAAACAATGAATACCCATGGATGCTAAATTTATCCCATCTAAATGAAAAAGGGAAAGTCTGGAGCTTGATCTTCAATGATCCAACAAATACAATATTCCTATAGTAACAGTAGAGGAACAATTAATGGATGGTTGAAAGGTGGAAGGTCACTTACTCAAATGTTTAGGCACCTAGGAAAACTAGCAGACTTAGAGAAAGCCCAGAAAAAAGAACACAGGCAGGGTTTGTGGAATAATTCGTAATCACCCATTGATTTTAAATAAATATAGGGATCAAAGAGACATACATGATCCTAATAAACTTAAAAGCTTGCAGTTGTACCTTGACACGGGGTTCTCTTTCCTCTTTTATTAATAATCTATGCCTTGATCATTTTTATAGGTGTGAATAATTGCAAAGAATCATCAGAATCTTACTGTGATCGTTATATCACTAGATCTAGCTACATGAATCAAAAGAGGCATGAGCCAACCCAAGATTCTATTTATTCCTTTATTATAATGATCGATGCTCTGATCATTATAATCTACAGAAATCGACATTGAATGAAGTATGGCATTGCTCATTAGATCATTGACTAAGCTGTAGTAATCATAAAATTCGATAGTGAACAACGAAGATTGAATGTTGATTGTTTGGATCAATATGCAAGAAAAATCAGATGACTCACAGTTAATGTCATGTTTGAACAAGCATGAAAGTTAATATGGGAGGGTGGAACCGAAATTCATATTATGCCAAAATTTATAACCCACATGTCAACATCATGTGTTATCGCATTTTGGTTTGGAATTAAGTCGAGCCCATTTTTTGAACATGAAAATCATATGAACCATCCACATAACCATTGATTATAACTCAATCGTTGATTATATTAAAACACCAAAGTTAATCTTTGTATGGATTTTCTCTCAGTCACATGTCAAGGACATATGGAAAATACGAAGTTGTGATAGGGTAAAAGGCCAATTGGTATAGAATCTAGTTATAGGGTGGCTACATGGTGAATAGAGAAGTACTTTTGGGATAAAGTATATAATAGGCCTTGCGCCTCGTCCGTTTAGCTATCAGTCATAATAATTGTCCCTATGGGAAATAGGGCCACGAGTTAGCAGCTACCCTATGTTCGATACAAGATAGGGATCAGAGAGCAACTTAAAACTTGAATTTAATCTGTTGAAGCATCAAAGAAACAATGGTAGCGTAGGATCGAATTAAAAAATTCAATCCATATCTATGATTGACTCATAAGGTTGAAAATCCCTACAAATGCAAATGTGTTTTTTTTTAACTCCAAATCAAAGAGTTTTTATAAAGATTGTATGAATAATAATAACTATGGAGGAAAGTTTTTATTAAAATGGAAAATTATTGTTATTTTATTGAATAAAATGAAAAGGCACAATGGTTCATAAACTATTTACAAAGAGACACACTGGTTTAATATCATACAGCTATTGGAAGACTATATATACAGAGAAATATATTGGAAAAAGAGGTGTCTATGTGGTCTAACTTAGAAGATCAAAACACAGACAGAGTCCAAGGAAGAAATTGAAACATTCACATGAAATGAGGGTGGAAGGGAGGAGAAATGGAGGACTGAAGTCCTCTATAGGTTGAAGTCTGAAACAGGGAGTTGCAACTTTCTCAAGTTGGTGCTTGAAAAAGAGAGTATTGTAGTCCTTTATAGGTTGGATCCTGATCTACAGGGAGTTGGTGCTTGAAAAACAGGGGATTGGTGTCTCCTTGAGTTGATGCTAAAAAAAAAAGAGATTGGTGTCTCTTTCAAACTAAAACTTGTAACTGAATTATAATTTTTATGATTGTTACATTTAATTTTAGTTTTTTGTACATTCTTGTTGATAAATTGTATGAGTCATAAATTAACAATTAAATAACTAATTTAATTTGTGAAAAAGAAGCAATATTGATTCAGCCCTCCCCCTTCCCCCCCCCCCACCCCCCCCCTCTT
>JASDQU010790214.1:36705-55220 GCA_032191745.1 Picea mariana | reverse complement strand
TTAGTATTTAACAACATTCCAATTATTGGTATCAAAGTGGGTTCCTTCACCACAGTCTAACCACTTGAAGGAAGATTCTGATAAATCCAATGGATCAACAAGAAGGAATGTCCTCCAACAGAGCACCATTGTTCAAAGGAAATGATTATGAATTTTCGAGTATAAGGATGATAAGTTATTTGATGGCTCTTGGATGTGATGTTTGGATATCTTTGGTAAAAGTTTACACTGCACCAACTACTAGACCTTCAGATGTTGTTGCAAAGAAACTCTGCAATGATAATTCAAGGGTTTGTAATGCAATTCTGGGTGGATTAACAAATCCTATATTTGTAAAAGTGATTCACTGTAAGTCAGCAAAAGAAATCCCGGACAAACTTAAATTCATCTATGAAGGAGATGGAAAATTCAATCAAACCAAACTTCAAATATACATTGGACAGTTTGAAAGTCTGAAGATGAAAGAGGAAGAAAACATTGCATAATATTTTCAAAGAGTGGATGAAATAGTCAATTCAATCAGAGCACTAGGAGAATAATTAAAAGACAAAATTATTGTCCAAAAGGTGTTGAAATCATTACCAATGAAATAGTTTTCCAAGGTATCTACCTTGGAAGATCGACAAGACCTTGACAAACTTACAATGGATGAAATTCATGGGATTCTCATAGCCTATGAAATGAGAACCGGGCAAGAAAAGTCATCAAAAATGGAAACAACCTTCAAAGAATCAAAATAAACTAAGAACCATGAGCATGTGCCAAATGAAACTCACTCAGACATATCAGATGAAGAAGAGGCCAATTTTATAAGGAAACTCTATAAAGGGTCTAGGAAATATAAAGAGAAGTTACCCTTCAAGTGCTTCAACTATGGAAAAGTTGGGCATTTTTCCTCCAAATGTTCCTATTCCAAGAAGGTGGATAATGATGATGAAGATACTTATAACCATAAAAAACGTAATAAGAGAAAAACTAGAAACAAGAATAAATTCTACAAGAAAAATAAAATTTTCTACTCCATAGAAGATAGTAATTCATCTAACACGAGTGAAGATGACGAGATAGAAATTTTATTTATGGGCATATAATCTCAAAATAAAGTTGCTAATGATATTGAAGAAAACTCTGAAGTTGAAGGAGAAGTAGACCTTGAAGGAGAACTTATTAGTGCTCTTGAAGAATTGAGAAAATATAAAAAGAGGAAGAAATCATTAAGAGAACAACAATTAGAATATGAAGGAAAACAAAAATCAAGAGAAAAGGAAGTTTCAATAACCATCAAGGAATTAGAACAAGACCTTATTGACTTAAAGACTCTACTCCAAGAAGCCAAAAGAATTGAAGAAGTCATAAGTAAACAACTCGATGAAAAGAAACTAGATTGTGAAAAGTTAGAGGATGAAATTGTTTTTCTAAAAAAAGAACTTGAGAAAGGAAACAACCAATCAAGATTTGAAAACAATTCAAATATATTGGATGATATTCTTAACAATCAAAGATCATTAAGCAACAAGTCGGGACTGGGTTATGATCAAAAGAAGTCTAACAAAGGATCTAGCTCTACATCTTAGCAAACTGATAAAAATCCAAAAAGTTATGCAGTTGCCTTTCAAAGCTCTTTCAAAAAGGAAGAAAGAAAAATAAATATGGATTCTAATCAACAGAAATATGCTCTCCCTTCAAAGGAAAATGAATATAGAAGGAATACAACTACAAGAATAATTGCCCCAAAAATGTATCAACATCTCTTTCTTTGCTATTGTTTCTCTTGCAATAATTTTGGGCATAAAGCATTACATTGTAGACCTTATGAAAAATACAATCATAAAAATCCTCAAAGATATGGTTATAAGAACAACAAGAATAATAATAATAATCAAGAGAACATAAACTATATTTCATTCTCTCCACTGCAAATTTACAATGTTGAATGTCACAAATGCAACGATTATGATCACAAAGCTAGTGATTGTAGACTACCAAAGCATCCCATAAAAACTTCCAAAATTCAAGAAGATAAGCATAATAATACATAGAAAGAAAAAAAAATGGAAGAAAAGGAAACAGAGTGTAAGGTAGCCTTATATGCTAAAGATAAAAGGAGTCAATGGTATGTTGATAGTGGATTTTCAAAGCATATGACTGGAGATCAAGACAAATTCCTAAGTCTGAGAAGGAAATAAAAAGGAAGTGTTACATTTGGAGATAATGTCTTTGCCAAGATACTTGGAAAGGGCACAGTCAGTCTAGGAAATAATAGAGCTAAAGAAGAAAATGTGATATTAGTTGAAAAATTGAAGCCTAATCTCCTTAGTGTGAGCCAAACATGTGATCAATGACACATACTCATATTTGACTCTCAAAATGTGAAATTAGAAAAGAAGACTTAGTAAAACTAGTGGTTGTTGCACCAAGAACACCAAGTAATGTTAATATCTTAAGCATTGAAGAAGAAAAAAATGTTGAATGGGACAAATAGATGAAATTTGGCTATGGCACAGAAGAATGGGACACATAAACTTTGATAACTTGAAAAAGTTAGTAAGAAGGAAGTTGTGAAAGACATTCCAAAGATTATAAAACATTAAAACTATGTTTGTAGGCACTGCTAACATGGAAAACAGACAAGAGTAAGGTTCAAGAAAAAATAATACTCTACATCAAAATCATTAGAACTTGTTCACACTAACCTCTGTGGACCAACAAGAATTAAAAACATGCAAGGTGAAAATTACTTCATTTTATTCATTGATGACTATACAAGGATGACTTGGGTATATTTTCTTAAAGATAAATCAAAAGCATTCAAATAATTCAAATCCTTCAAAGCACATGTTGAAAATGAGACTGATCTCAAAATCAAATGCCTAAGATCAGACATTGGAGGGGAATTTACCTCAAATGAGTTCAATGAGTTTTTTGAAATTCGTGGAATTAAAAGACACTTTTTAGCTCCAAGATCTCCTCAACAAAATGAAGTTGTTGAAAGGAAAAATAGAATTGTCCAAGAAGGAGCTAGAACTATGTTAAATGAATCCAAACTGTCAGATATCTATTGGAGAGTAGTATATACAAAAGTATATATACTTAATAGAGCATGCCTTAGAGCTAACCATGACAAGACACAATATGATTTGTGGTTTGGCATACCAACATCAATAAAACACTTCAAAGTATTTGGGAGCAAATGTTATATAAAAAGAGATGAGGATAACCTAGTAAAATTTGATTCCATATCAAATGATGGTATATTTATTGGTTACTCATCCAATAAAAAGGTCTACAGATGCTACAATATGAGATTGCACAAAATTGTGGAAAGTGCAGATGCAAAAGTGGATGATTTAAAATTAAGAAGAATCAAATCTCAAGATAATTCACAAGTTGATGAAAGAAGAAGAGATGAAGAAGAATAAGAAGAAACTAAAGAAATACAAGAAGAATAATCACAAAGTGAAGAAGAAAACGAAGAGGAAGCATAACCAATACAAAAATAAAAAACACCATCAATAAGAGTACAAAAAGATCATCCTGAAAGTCAAATCATAGGCAACAAAAGCGCTGGAGTTGAAACAAGAAGAAGGATAACGTATGAATCAAAACAAGCAATTCTCTCCCTAATAGAACCCAAAACATTTGGAGAAGCTAGAAAAGATGAAGACTGGATCAAATCCATGAATGAAGAGATTGATCAAATAGAGAAGAATCAAGCCTAGGAACTTGTCCCAAGACAAAAAGACAAAAATGTGGTAGGGACCAAGTGGATTTTTAAAAATAAAGTTAATGAAGATGGTCAAATTATAAGGAATAAAGCAATATTAGTGTGCAAAGGATATGCACAAGTAGAAGGGATTGAATTTGAGGAAACATTTTCCCCAGTAGCCAGATTAGAAGCTATCATAATTTTTTTTTTCATTTTCATGCTTTAAGAACTTCAAAATATACCAAATGGATGTCAAATCAACATTCTTAAATGGAAATCTAGAGGAAGAAGTTTAGATAGAACAACTTGAAGGATTTATGTTATCAGAAAATAAAGATTATGTCTGCAAATTAAATAAAGCATTGTATGGTCTCAAACAATCTCCTACGACATGGTTTTCAAGACTTGATAATCATCTACAATAGCAAGGATATAAAAGACGAGCTAATGACATAAATTTTTATATTAAAATTGAAAATAAGAATATGATTGTTGTTGTAGTATATGTGGATGATATCATATTTGGAAGTAATATGAATCCTCTAAGCAAACAATTTGATACAGAAATGCAAAAAGAATTCGAGATGTCAATGCTTGGTGAAGTGACATTCTTCCTAGGATTACAAGTTTCACAATTAGACAAAGCCATATTCATATATCAGACCAAATGCATTAAAGAAATGTTGAAGAAATTTCAAATGGAAGATTGTAAACCTATCAGCACTCCTATGATTACAAGATGCAAACTTAGAAAAGATGATGAATCACTAGAAGTAGACCAAACTATGTGTAGATCAATTATTTGTAGCCTATTATATGCAACAACAACAATACTTGACATCATACAAGTTGTAGGAATAGTGGCCAAATTTTATTTTGCACCTAAAGAGACACATATGAAGGAAGTTAAAAGGATTTTTAGATATCTCAAAGGCACCTTGGATTTTGGATTATGGTATTAAAAAACATAAGACTTCACATTAAATACATATATTGATGCAGATTTGATGCAAGAGCATCACTCCATCTCAACAAACGTGCCAATGCATCAGCAAGCCAACGCATTAGCACACAAGGAGGAACGGGTTCCAAGGGAAGAGAGGCGCCAACCCTCTCATTTTGAACCCAAATTTAAAATTTGTAATGAAAATTCAATGTAATTAAATGTTGGATGGCTGAAGGAAAATCGATCCATTGTCTTTGTACAGGGGAGTTATTGTAATAGATAGAGTTGCCTTTAATGGATGACAGTAGGAGGGATCTAGATCTGATTCAAACTAGATTCCCATTGAATGTAATTGAATGCAAGTAGGTAGATGGAGGGAAGAATCGAGGAGCCCCTCTTTTGTAAAAACATATTGTATCAAAATTCATTAAAATATGAGTAGATGAGCGAGTTGAGAGAGTTGAAGAGAAGAGAGGAGAGAAAGTGTTGAAGACTTTGTTGGAGCCTATCTTTTGTAAATCTTTGTACATATACTTTCAAATATAATACAAAACCAATTTTTCCTGCATATGAGGTTTTCTGTGTTTTTATGTGTGATGAATGGTTATTCTCTGAATGTTTTCTGTGTTTATTTATGTATCGTATGGATTCATGTTATATTCCCTTTGCAATAATTAGATAGACTTCTCTATCTTTGTGTATTTCTGAGTATTTCTGGGCTCTTAGGCTTGTGAAAGGAGTGCACACCAGAGTATTGAAAACTCTATGAAGCTAGTGAAAGGAGTGCACTTGAACTCTGTTGTGAGTTCAGAGAAAGAGCATGTCAGGTGGGCACACCAGAACCATTCTGAAGCTAAGAAGGAATAGTGCTAGGGAAAGTCCTATGATAGTTGTTGAACACTCTGAAGAAGATTTACCATAGTTATTGAATACTTTGAGGGCTCTGCAAAGAGTGCATTGAGAAAGCGCAAGGAGTGTGTGAGAACTCTGTCTTGAGTTTTGTGAAATTTTTTCCAAGAGGGCACACCAGGAGGAAAAGCTCAGGAGGAGTAGTGCAAGTCTTCACAGAGAGCGCAAGGAGTGAGCAAGTGAATTCTCAGAATTCAAGTTTCAAGAGGTGAGTGCAAGGAGTGCACAAAACCAACACACTGCTGAAGTGTTGAAGGAACACTCTTAAAGCTAGCGAGGAGAGTGTTGAAGTAACACTATTAAATTGTTGGAAAAAGGCTCTGGAGGAGAAGAGCACATAATTTCCAGGAGGGAAAAGTAAATCTTTATTAGAGGAGAAAAAGGGTCGAGAACCTTAGGAATTGAGTAAGTTTAAAGCTCAAGAGGAATAGCGCAAGTCTGCACAAGGCATATGCAAAGAGTGCATGGGGTAGAGACAGTCTGAGTCCTGGACTATGAAGGAAGCGCAAGGTGAGTGCAAGGAGGAATTATTTCAAAGTCCAAAGTTCAGGAGGAGTAGTGTTTTCCCAAGAACGCAAGCATAGGCCGAGCAGACAACTTTGTAGGAGAAGATCAAAGGTCGAGCCTTTAAAACTGCTTGATTTCATTCATTGGAAAGGAATGGCACATATAGAGGAGGAAAAGATACAACAACTGTTAGATATGTTGTCTGGAGAAATCCGGACCATCAAATCAGAGTCCAGAATGAAGGAGGAGCGCACAAGAGGAGAACAGATCCCAGTTGTTGGATCTGAGCATGTGGATCGACGACCGTCTGATCTAGGTAAGTTGCACGGGGTTTCATTCCTCGAAGTCCTTTCAACTTCGCAAGTTCAGATTTTTTCATTTTTTATGTGCAGAGGAGACAAATTTGTCAACGTATCGAAGCCCAGAGTGGATCTGGGCCATCTGATTTCTAGGGACACGTGTCAGCAGATCGTTGGATTCAGAGGACCAACTATCTGGGAGAACTAAGGAGAGAAGCATTCAAGGCTTCCGAAGCTCCGAAGAGCAGAGCAGAGCAGATCATCACCGTCGAACGAGAGGACACGTGGAAATAGATCGAGAGGTCTGAAGGATAGACACTCGGGGATTCATGAAGTGGTTTGGTACATAGGTTCCCAAAGCCCAGAGGCTGGAATTCAATCCTGGTCGTTGGTATCTAAAGACACGTAGCAAAAGATCTGTGATCCAGAGGTATAGCACTCTGGGAGATAATTGGTCGAGGAGGTGTGTAGGTTCTCGAAGTCCCAAGAGCCCGAATAAAATTTGGATCATTGGATCTAGTGGACATGTGGCAGAGGATTATACCCTTCGTTAGTTCAGAGGTTCAGAAGAATAGCAGGTTGGAGTAGCTAGTACTCCCGAACGGGGAGTCCCGAAGTCATCTAGGATGTCCATTGGAGAAGACACGCGTTGACAGATTATAATATCTGGGGGATATACACTCTGAAAGAATAGCGGAAAGAATAGGTTGATCTCTCTGGAGTTCCAAAGTCCATAGTTGATATAGACTGTTGATCACTAGAAGGACACGTGGCAGCAGATCCAAAAGTCTGAAGGTTCAGTACTATGGGGAAAATAAAGCATATTGTTGTTTGGACTCTTGAAGGTCGAATTCAATCCCAACTTTCCATTTGAGGAGGACGTGTGGTGCAAGATACCGTAATTTAGGGACGTAGCACTTCGGTGAATCTACATCGTTGGGTAGAAAAGGAGAAAAATCCCTGAAGTCCTGAAGGAATCCTAGTCGTTGATCAAGAAGGGGACACGTGGAGGAAGGAGAACTCGTTCGGCATTTCGGCGTTGGGGAATATGAGAAGTTGTGTCGTTTGACGACCAAATAAATCGTCAAATCCCAAAGGGAATAGATCAAGATCGTCCATTGGTCAGAGGTGGAGGACCGTCGATTTGATACTTGGGTGCAAGTACTTTTCGACGATCCGGGAGATTTGTGGAAAAGGCGTAGTGGGAAAATCGTCGAAGCTCGAAGATGAGAGATCTAGGCCATAAACCCATTTGAGCTGAGAGTTGTCAATTTGGTGGGAAGTTAGGAGCCATTCAATCTGCCTTTTTAGTGATCGACACTTTGTGAGTGTTATTGTGGATTGGACGCAACTAGGGAATTGTCGAAGGGAGAAGCGTCGAATTAGTGCCTTTTGGCTTGGCACTCGGTCAAAGCCCTCGGTCACATGCTATTTCCATCGGAGGAAAGGGGAATAAGGGCCCAAAATTAAATTTCATGGGCAAAGGGGCTTAGTGTGAGCCCACGGGTTCATCCTTGGACCTGCACATGAAAGGTTAAGGACCTGTGTACAAGATTTGGGGGCTTAGTAGGGCCCGAAGAGCCAGTTCGACTCCAGAATCTAAGTGATCCTAGACTGAGAGGTAGAGAGGACCCTGGGTGAAGGAGGGGGTCTGCGTCAAGTGGTATTAGAACTGATTTTGGTTTGTAGACAACAGGAAAAGGAGGAAAAAATAGGGTGTGATGCTCTATGAATATTGTTGCAAGGTGTGCAACAGACAGGAGACAGCCAGGAGGGTTGTAGAAGAAATTCAGTAGTGCTCTCAGTAGCAAAGTAGGTGAGGTAGACAGCCAGGTGGGATGAAAGAGAAGAACTAGTTGCGTTCTTGGAGGTAGAGGTGAAAGATGGCTACTGAAGGCCATAAGCAGAAATCTCAAGGAGGCCACCAACAGGTGAGAAAAGAGAAGAAGGATAAAGAGCTCGAGGAGATGAGAGAATATATCAACAAGCTAATGTTGAAGATCCATCAAGAAGCACAAGGAAGTTGGAGCTATGAATGCCCCATGAAGAAGAAGGCAAAGTGGCCTATCCATCAACTAATTTCCAGAAGGTAGAAGAAAAATTTGAGGAGATGGTTGAGGCATGCTGGAACCCTCAATGCCACAGAAGAAGGCATGGTTTACATTTGTGAACCAGAGGTTGGAAGGAACCTCAGTGATGAGGAGGAGAGATCAATTGAAGATCTCATAGACCACAAGGAGGGCATAGATGAAGGTTCAAATTTCCAGGAGAGCAATGGAGAGAGATCAAGCAAATATCTCATAGACTGCTAGGAGGGAAGAGGTGAACTTTCATATTTCTAGGTGGGAAATAAGAAGAGATCAGTTGAAGATATCATAAACTTCCATGTGGGAAGATGTGATAATATAGATTTCCAGGAGGGAAATGAGATGAGATCAGTCAAATATCTCATAGATTTCCAAGAGGGCAGGAGTGAAACATCATATTTCCAGGTAGGAAAGGAGGAGGAAGTGAGACTGTATTAAAGTCTCAAGAACTCAGAGAAGAGTTCAGATCAGCAAGTAGTGCTGGCAAAGGAGGAGAATCAGAGGCACATTCTTATCATTGGAGGAATCAACATATCCCTTCTGAGCAACCCAGTGGAGGCCAGTGCACATGTTAAAGGTGCAACATAAGAAAGATAACCAACATAGACTGTCATGAAGGAGGAGAAGGATCAAACATTGACATCTACCCAGGTGATGGAAGAAGAAGAATAACATTCAACATAATTGCTCAAAATTTTTAGCAAGGGAGATGAATAGGAGATAACCGTATAAATTGAGCTTGCAGCAGAGGAGAGAACAATAGAAAGCATAGAATTTG
The DNA here is from genome assembly GCA_032191745.1 of Picea mariana. Classification (NCBI taxonomy): domain Eukaryota; kingdom Viridiplantae; phylum Streptophyta; class Pinopsida; order Pinales; family Pinaceae; genus Picea; species Picea mariana. The sequence continues at coordinate 45,988 of JASDQU010790214.1, read as the reverse complement.
TTGATCTGTGTGAGGAGTTGGAAACCCTGATAGAAAGAAAATTGTCAGAGGAGATAGTTGAGCAGCAACTCAGAAGAATTACTGTAGAAAGGGAATCTAAAGTGGAGTGGAAAGCTAATGCCACAAGAGATGAAATCAACATGGGAGATCAATATGATTTTTCCATTGATCTGTGTGAAGAATTGGAGGCCCTGGAGGAAAGGGTAATGGCGCAAAGCCAGTACATCCAACAATTTAAGTTGAAAATTGATGAAGAGGAGATGCAACAGAGTAAACTGCAAAGGAAGAGCCAACTAATAGACCAGATGGACATAGTGATAGAAGAAATTAGAAGGTTGATGTTGAAGTCAGCAGAGGAGACAATCAACAACAGAGATAGGTTGATCAGAGGAGAGCCTGTAGCAGTAGGGCAACAGAAACAACAACAACAAGGAAGAGGAGTAGATGGATAACTCCAAAATGAAACTTGGGATCCTGGAGGATCTCAACCTCAGCAGCACAAGAGCCATGAGCAAGATCTCATGATTTTTTCAATGCAAGAGTATGATGCAGGAGAATCGCTCCATCTCAACAAATGCACCAGCGCATCAACACACAAGGAGGAACAGGTTTCAAGGGAAGAGAGGCGCCAACCCTCTCATTTTGAACCCAAATTTAAAATTTTTAATGCATATTAAATGTAATTAAATGTTGGATGGCTCAAGGAAAACCGAGCCACTTTCGTTGTACATGCGAGTTATTGTAATAGATAGAGTCACCTTTAATGAATGGTAGTAGGAGGGATCTAGATATGATTTGGACTAGATGCCCATTGAATGTAATTCAATGTAATTCAATGCGAGTAGGTAGAATGAGGGAAGGATCGAGGAGCCCTTCTTTTGTAAAAATATCTTGTATTAAAATTCATTAGAATATGAGTAGATGAGCGAGTTGAGAGAGCTCAGGAGAAGAGAGGAAAGAAAGTGTTGAAGACTCTGTGGCAGTCCAACCTTTGTAAATATTTGTACAGATACATCCAAATATAATACAAAAGTAGTGTTTCCTGCATATGAGGTTTTATGTGTTTTTATGTGTGATGAATGGTTATTCTCTGAATGTTTTCTTTGTTTATTTATGTATGTTATGGATGCATGTTATATTCCCTTTGCAGGAATTAGATAGAATTCTCTATCTTTGTGGATTTTTTAGTAGTTCTGGGCTCTTAGGATTGTGTAAGGAGTGCACACTAGAGTATTGAAAACTCTGTGAAACTAGTGCAAGGAGTGCACTTGAACTCTGTTGTGAGTTCAAATAAAGAGCATGCCAGGTGGGCACACTAGAACCATTCTGGAGTTCAGAAGGAATAGTGCTATGGAAAGGCCTATTAGAGTTGTTGAACACTCTGAAGAAGATTTACTAGAGTTATTGAATACTCTGAGGGATCTGGAAGGAGTGCATTGAGCATGCACAAGGAGTGCACAAGAACTCTGTCTCAAGTTCTGTGAAAATGTTTCCAAGAGGGCACATGAGGAGGACAAGCTCAGGATGAGCATTGCAAGTCTACACAGAGAGTACAAGGAGTGCGTAAGTGAATTATCAGAATTCAAGTTTCAGGAGGTGAGTGCAAGGAGTGCACAAAACAAACACACTGCTGAAGTGTTGGTAAAATCTCATAAGGAAGAGCGAAGTCAGCGAAGAGAGTGCTAAAGGAACACTCTGAAAGTGTTTTAAAAGGCTCTAGAGGAGAAGATCATAGAAGTTCTAGGAGGGAACAATAAATCTTTATTAGAGGAGAAAAAGGGTCGAGACCCTTATTACTTGAGTAAGTTGAAAGCTCAAGAGGAATAGAACAAGTGTGTGTAAGGCCTATGCAAAGAGTGCAGGGGGAAGAGATAGTCTAAGTCCTAGACTGTCAAGGAAGTGCAAGGTGAGTGAAAGGAGGACTTATTTCAAATTCCAAATTTTAGGAGGAGTAGCGTTTTCCCAAGAAATCAAGCAGAGGTCGAGTAAACAAATTTGCAGGAGAAGATCAAAGGCCGAGCCTTTGAAACTACTTGATTTCCTTCATTGGAAAGGAAGGGTGCAAATAGAGGAGGTGAAGCTACAACAATCGTTAGATCTGCTGTCGGGAGAAATATGGATCGTCATATTAGAGTCCAGAATGGAGGAGGACCGCACAAGAGGAGAAAAGATCCCAACTGTTGGATATGAGTGCATGGATCGACGACCGTCTGATCTAGGTAAGTTGCACGTGGTTTAATCCATTGAAGTCCTTTCAACTTTGCAAGTTCATAGTTTTTCATTTTTTATGCACAGAGGAGACAAGTTTGTTGAAGTCTCAAAGCCCAGAGTGGATCTGGGCCGTCCAATTTCTAGGGACATGTTTCAACAAATCACTGGATTCAGAGGACCAACTATCCGGGAGAACAAAGGAAAGGATCATTCAAGTCTCCTGAAGCTCCAAAGAGCGAAGCAAATCCTTATCATCGAATGGGAGGACACGTGGCAATAGATTGAGCGGTCCAGAGGATAGACACTCTGAGGGATTCATGAAGTGGTTTGGTATAGAGGTTCATGAAGCCCGGAGGCCGAAATTCAATCCTGGTCATTGGTATCTGAAGACACGTGGCAGAAGATATCTCATCCAAAGGTATAACACTCCAGGAGATAATTGGTCCAGGAGGCGTGTAGGTTCCCAAAGAAAATCTGGACCATTGGATCCAGTGAACACGTGGCGGACGATTAGAACCTCTGTCAATTCGTAGGTTCGGAAGAACAATAGGTTGTAGTAGCTAGGACTCCCAATGTCATCTGGGCCTTCCATTGGAGAGTAAACGCATCGATAGATTAGAATATCTAGAGGACAGACACTTCGGAAGAATAACGGGAAGAAAAGGTCGTTCTCTCAGAAGTCCCGAAGTCTAGAGTTGATCTGGACCATTGATCACTGGAAGGACATGTGGCAGTAGATTCAGAAGTCTGGAGTTCCAGTACTCCGGGGAAAATAGAGAATAGTGTTGTTTGGACTCCTAAAGGCTGGAGTCAATCCCAACCGTCCATTTGAGGAGTACGTGTGGTGCAAGATCCCATAATTTGGGGACATATCACTTCAAAAAATCTGCATCGTCGTGTAGACAGGGAGAAAATTCCTCGAAGTCCCCAAGTCATCCTAGTCGTTGATCAATAAGGGGACGCGTGGTGGAAGGTGAACTCGTTCGACAATTCAACATCGGGGAATACTAGAAGTTGTGTCATTTGAAAACCAAAGAAAATCGTCGAAGCCCGAAGGGAGTAGATCAGGACCGTCCATTGGTCATAGTTGGAGGACCGTCGATTTGATACTTGGGTGCAAGTGAATTTTGGAAATCCGAGAGATTTGTGGAAAAGGAATTGTGGGAAAATCGTTGAAGCTCGAAGAGGAGAGATCTAGGCCATCCACCCAATTGAGCTGAGAGCCGTTGATTTGGTGGGAAGTTAGGCGCTGTTCGATCTTCCTTTTCGGTGATTGACACTTTGTGAGCATTTTTTGGATTGGACGCAGCTAGGGAATCACCAAAGGGATAAGCGCTGAATTGGCGCCTTTTTCTTGGCGCTCAATCACAACCCTCAGTCACATGCTATTGCCGCTGGAGGAAAGGGGGCTAAGGGCCCAAAATTAAATTTCATAGGCAAAGGGGCTTAGTGTGAGCTTGCGGGTTCATCCTTGGACCTGAACATGAAAATTTAAGGACCTGTGTACAGGATTTGGGGGCTCAACAGGTCTCAGAGAGCCTATCTGGCTCCAGAATCTAAACGATCCTAGACTGGGAGGTCGAGTTGACCTTGGGTGAGGGAAGGGGTCTGCACCAAGATTGGGCAAGAAGTATTGATGACAAAAAGAACACTAGTGGAGGATCATTCTTCCTAGGAAAATGTCTTGTGTCATGGCTAAGTAAAAGGAAACCCTCCATATCACCATCCACATCAAAAGCTAAATATATTGTTTTTTCTTCCTATTGCACTAAAATAATTTGGATGAAACAAAATCTAAAAGACTTACAAGTAAATATGATCGTCCAATTCTTCTTAATTGTGACAATACCGGTGCTATAAACCTTTCTAAAAATTCTATCATGTACTAAGAAACAAATCCTATCCCAATTAATTTTTTTTTTTAAGGGAACATGTTACTCAAAAAGTTTTTAAAGTGGAATATGTGGATACTAAAGAACATATTGTAGATATATTCACAAAACCTTTACCCAGGAGTATATTTGAATACCTTAGACAAAAATTGGGGGTAATCTCCATATCTAATTAAATTGCACAAGCTTCATCAAAAAAGAAGTACATAGACACGGGGAGTATAACCTGAGGGGGATTAAAGAAACATCCCTTATGTCATTTCTATCAAAGGGTGAGAAGAAACAACAAAACCTAGTTATTTGAAAAAGGGTTTTAATTTTTTGCCATCAATGCCAAAGGAGGAGAATGTTGGACCTGGTGTTATGGTGTTGGCATTGATGTCAAAAAGGGAAAACATGGTCAATGTTGGACATGGTATTATGGATTTGGAATTTGATGTTATAGGGGTCAATATGTTAATGTTTTACTTATACAATTAAAAGTTACAGTTCTTCTTTATTATTACAATCATTTAGCACATTAGTTGCATATATAAGATCACTGAAAGAGATACAATCACAGAAAAAAGATAGACACAAAGATTATCCTGGGAAACCCTCTAGGTGGAGAAAACCCAACAAACTTCCTCAATATAGATTATCCAACCAAGAACAAATCTTCTCTCTCAAGGGAGAACTAACAAAGGATAATATCCTCCTCTATGCCTCCACTAGTTCACTAGGAAGAGTAGCGCACCACTTAACCAAGAGATACCAAGAGATAGACCAAAACACTCCTTGACGTCACCCTTGGTTGCAACAACTTCTCCTCCAAGATTTGTGTACTTTTCCTCTTGTTGCAGAGCTCATGAGTGTGTGAGTGTGCAAATGAGGTGCTAGCATCCTTTATAAATATTAGTTTTTCCTTCCTTAATTAGGTCTGGGCCGACCTGTCACTTTACCCTTTTAATTTATATTTAATTTTCAAGGCACAAAAGGGTCGACTTTTACAAAGGAACAATAGGGCCTAATTAATAAATATAATATAACAATATTAATCAACACTCCCTCTTAGGTAGAATATTCTTCGAAGTTACAATATTTCAACACTCCACCTTAACAAGAAGGGTATTGATCTAAAAATGAAGAAGACTTGTATCTTTTAAAATATTTGTAAGTGTTAATTATGTGTGCTTGGGAAAAAGGGTCAATTTGAAAACACATACAATAGAGAGTTTTCACACTTAATATGCTTATAATAACCAACAAATAACAACCACCAGTAAACATATAACAAACCAAATGATAAACAAATTCACCCTTCTCTTGGGCTACATCTTTTGGTCCAGCTTCCAATGGATCTTCTTAATTATTTTGTCAAACTCAAAATGCCAAATAGATGGCTCCAATGGATCCATAACATCCAAAAACCCCTAGCTGGGATTTTTCTGAACTTGGTTTTGCCAAACAATGAAGAAGATGTCCTCTTGGAAAATTTCCCCTTCAAGATTGTTGTCTCTGGCTCTCCAATTCGCACCTATGATTGACCAACTTGGCTCCTGCAATGTTACTAGGCCAAAAACCAAACACAACACACCATTTCAAGAAATTGGGCAAATTGTCGATCCATTAGCAACCTAACGCCTTTTTCGGCAGAGGTGAGGGTCGCATGGGGGGGCATATGGCCATGTTCCAATGCCTATCTCGGGCCCCTAATCGGATAGTGGAGTAATGTCCCGTGCCAACGGTAATGTGGAGTGGACATATGGCAATAAACCTGTGCCTTTCGGGCTTAACTCAAAGTGATAACCTTTCCGCGCACCAACTGGTATATGTAGGGTCGTATGCTGTGATATGAACTGGGGGTTGGGGCTAAGCCTCAAACCTTTTCTCCGCCACCCATACACATATTTCAATTCAAATAATGATTAACATGTATAAGGTTAAGAACTAATGCATAGGTGGGTTGGTGGCCTGACTTATGTGAAGACTATGCCAATGCTCACGAAGTTCGGGGGTTCGACCCTTACGGACTACCACAACCTTTTATAAACTGGAGGGGTGGCACATGGTAGCCCATGACTAGGCCACATGGCACCCAGACGCCACGTGTCAGCAAACAAATTTACCACGTACCTTTCCTCATCACCTTCCCAATCAGCCTGCCAACTCAGCACCTCTGCACAGTGGTCAGTCCATGTCACCTGCCACATATGGCATTGTACCATGCCACATCATCATTGTACAGACTGTACGGACTATACAGTTAGCAAAATTTTGCATGTTTGGAAAAATGGACAGAACACAATATCTCACTCATACGACGTCCATTTGAACCCGTTCAAGTTGCATTGGGATCGTGAGGAAGAGGCCTACGCACGTGTCCGTTTTGAAGCAATTCCGAGCACTTTGAGTTTTGAGCAAATTTTGATACCCTAGATCACTCCTCCCCATTGGAAAGATTTTGGACCTCCAAAAGACTACTTTCAGTCTATCTGTAGATAAGGGTACAGTTCCCTCACCTTTCCAACCTCAATCCACTTGGCCTTGCTTGGATTTGTGCCTTTAAGACCAACTCAAAGTTATTCCACATTCCCTTGTTTTGAAGTTCTCATCCTCCTGTCAAGGATTGTGTCTTCATGCAGTTCTGAAAGATATTCTGGCGAGAAATTATTTATAGAAGGAATCTGAACATGTTCTCCTTGATCATCAATCAAAGGAGGCTCATACAATCTCAAATTCTCAACATTGACAACTGCATACATTTGCATATAAGGAGGAAAATCCAAACGGAAGGCATTGTTACCAATATTTTCAAGAATCTTGAAAGGTCCATATGTAACACACCCCCTATCATAATTTAAAAATTTTGGGTTAATCTCCCACAAATGAGAAATCCCCCTTAAAAATGTTGCATTAGCGAGCTACCCATCCCCGATTCAATATCGGTATTCGGGGTTTCAGACTTTTCGCCGTCGAGAGTCCCTGTCCTCTCGATTCCCCGATTCCCGATGAGCTCCTTCCCTAGTCTTAGCCCCCTCTGGATAGGCTCTCTAGTCCACGTGACTAGTTCCTATATGACCGCAGTCATATGCTCCCGTCGGAGTTTCGGGGTTTGCGATGTCACCATGTTTATGTCCACGGGACTCGCGATTCTCCGATCCCCGATGCGCTCCGTCACGTGCTAGCCTTCTCGGTTCAACTCCCACTCATATGACCAACTCCCGTGACCACAACCTTATCCCTTCGGGGCTACGGGGTTTCAAACGACAACGTGCATACACCCCCAGGATTCCCGATCGTCGAAGTCCCGATTCTCCGTTTAGTTGACAGTTGTCCTCCCCTACGACGCTGTCCTCCTCCTCTGCTGTTCTGACAGTTGTTCCCCACTGATCGGGTTTTCGCGGATTGCGATATCAAAGCGCAAATATCACTTGTCTACGGGTTTCCCGATTTCTCGATGAACAAAGTGCTGATGGCGCCCGGTCCTTGGCCACGCGTCCATCCAGATGGACGGCTCAGATTAACTCTCAGGATTTCAAGACTTTCGAAGTCTCGGTTCTCATGACCTCGAGAACTCTGATTTCCCGGTTTGCGACTTTCGTCCAATCCCTGACACCTGTCCCGTGTGAACGGACGGCTCGGATCTCGTCGGGGTTTTCACTTGGATTTCCCCGATCACTTGGTGTTGACTCCGGTGAGGGTTGACCCTTTGACACCTGTCCTCCACTACCACACTATTATAGTGGGGCCGTCGCGTTTCAGAATTTCGCGACTTCTCTGGCACTAATTCTCTCGTCACCGAGAACCCCGATATACCGATCCCTGATGCACGTGAGAACTTATTCCTCCACGTCACCACTTTCCCGTCATTATGTCGGATATCGCGGAATCACGATTTCTAATGCAACAATTCCTTTGTCTTTGGAAATTCCGAAATGCCAAACCCCGACCCCTAGGGATCCTCTGACACGTGTCCCTACAGATGGATGATTTAAAACTCCCATCGGGATATCGCAAATCGCGATTCCAACATGCAAGAGGTTCTTGCCTCCGAGAACCCCGATTCTCTGATTTGCGACTTCCTCGGATCTTCCGACACGTGTCCCTGCTAATGGATGGTGCTGAGCTTATCGAGATTTCGCAGATCGTGAAACCTAATGCAACAATCTCTTCACTCCTGGAATCCCCGATGGGTTAAATCCCGATACCTCCCAGAACGCTGACACGTGTCCTGCCGAGATCAACGGCTAGGATACATTCTCGGATTTCGAGAACCACAAGGCCTCGATTCTCAGACTTCACAGAACCCTGATAACCCAGTTATCTCGATGACTTCTCCGGGATGTTGACACGTGTCCTTCCGAGATCAACGGCTAGGATTCCTTCTCTGCACACTAGGGTTTAACTCCGACGCAACTTCTTGGGATCTGATGGCTGACGGGATTTTGTCAATCTTCTCTGCAAGATCCTGACTGTCAATTTCCTCCTCCTTGAGGACCTTCTCGAGAATGGCTAAGTATCCCTTCTGTAAGAGGGAATCTCTACTAGATATCTATTCCAGGGTCTTCCTAGAGACGGATAGGGGAAATAGCTTCCCGAGGACGGGTTGAGAGCCTAACTTAGCTCAATCTAAGCATAACTAGATTTATTAATCAACGTAGGTCATGTATGATTTCCTCTGTAATAAGCATATATCAACTTATTTGTATCAAGCGCTACGCGGACACTCTCATGCTCAAAACATTTACAATTTCATGGTTCTATGAGCTAACATCTATGCCTTATTAACAATTACTGCACAGACATTCTTTTACAGGAAACATTTACAATTCCACAAGTCCATGAACATATGTGACAGCATATAAATTTCAAAATGCAATATGAGAAAAACACTTATCAGAAATACTTCAGCAATGGAAGCAACTACTGAGAGGGGTGCTCGTTTCCACCCAACCGTAGGCGTAGTGACTCCTAATGGATTTACCACTAGCCACCCCCAAGTTGAGACCACGATGTCCTGAGACCTGCGTCTCTCTGTCTGCCAGTGCCCAGGAGCGAAGGTTGCAATCCCCTCCTCTCTATGGTCACTCACTCTGCATAGAACTGTCAGAGTTCCCCTCGTGTCCGCCCCCTTCAATCACTTATGCCATATGCCTTATCCTCTCGCAAGGTTGCGTGTGGCACGATTACCCTCGCGC